>JAFJYG010000780.1:0-25370 GCA_017366145.1 Cadophora sp. M221
GCCCTCTTCTCCCCCCTCCCCTCTCCCCTAACAGTCCAACCCAACCCAAACCCATCCCATCCCATCCATCCACCGTCCGCCTGTGCTCGATCAATCTATTCTTCTTTCTGTCATCCCGCATCCGTTGCGCAGCCTCCTTCACCTTACCTTACCTGATCAATCGTTAATCCCACTGTTTGTTATTCAGGTTTCCTCTTCAGGTCTTCTAACCGGTCGGAACGCCTCCAGTCAATCGGACCTCCATTCAGCTTCTTCCTCACCGTCGCAGCCTGAATTACTCGGGTCTTCCCTTCGCGCCAACCTCAATCCAGCTCTTCGCGACCAGGTTTCTGCGACAAGCAAAGAGCAGCCTCCACTCCCCATAACCAGTAAGCTCATCGGCACACAACTCAAAAGAGTCAACCTCGTCATACCATAATAACAATGGCCGACATCACCGACCAACACGACCAAGGCTCGCCATCTGCCCTCGATGAGCACGCTGTCGGAAATGGCAATTCAATTGCAGGCGAGAGTCGCGGTGTCAAGCGCCAACGCCCATCGACTGCCGACGACGACGATGATGATGATGATAAGCCAGGTCGCGAGCGCAGAAAGATCGAGATCAAGTTCATCACTGATAAGTCGCGTCGCCACATCACCTTCTCCAAGCGCAAGGCGGGTATCATGAAGAAGGTCAGTTTAATTGCTTCAATTCGCGTCTCGGCGCGCCAATCGCGATCGCGTTTCAACAACCCTTACTGATTCATCGATGATAGGCATACGAATTGTCGGTCCTCACTGGAACTCAAGTCCTCCTCCTCGTTGTCTCCGAAACTGGTCTTGTATATACCTTCACTACTCCCAAGCTTCAACCACTCGTTACCAAGGCGGAGGGAAAGAACTTGATTCAGGTATGCTGGCCCGCCTATTGATACCATACATCTGCTAACTATATAAGGCTTGCCTGAATGCCCCTGAGCCCGCTGGCAACGGAGAGAATGGTGTAGACGACCAAAATACCGTCGATTCCCCCGAGGAGCAACCAGCTCAACATATCCCAGCTGCAAACCGAGGCGGTGCCGGAATGCCACAACCACAAAACATGCACCCGAGCTACATGCCTCAGACCCTCGAACACCAACAAGCTCTCGCCTACCAAAACTATGTTGCCCAACAACAAAGAGGTGGATACCCAATGCCTCCCCAAGGTGGAATTCCCCAGCAACATTCGCATCAAGCATAGAGTCGAGTCTTGCATCCCAGTACACGGAGGGTCGTCTTTAACTCTGATACCCGACACATAATACAGCGCGTTCGTGTCTTGCGAGACGTGAGCCTTGGAAGTTACTTGTCCTGATTGGTGTTTTGGTGTCATTTTCGATTGGGGTTTTTCTTTCCTTTTACCTCGCTCTTTTTTTTTCCAAAATCGAAAAACTATACAACGAGGGATAATGAGTTAATATTACCTCCAGCATCATCATCACTCATGGAGGGATTTTGGTTTGGTTCGGTAGCATAGGGGATGGATGATGATGACGAAGTGGTTTTATGGGAGACGTCCGCATGGGGCTTGCTTGATGTTACGGAGGAATATTGCAAGAATCTTTCTTGGCAGATATTTGCATGCTCTCTGGGTTGCTGGTGGTGATATCATGGTTTGCTTGCTTTTTCCGCGCTGGGCTTTCTCTACGTTGCTTGCTATCCTGATTTGGTTTGGGGGGTGGTGGTGGATGGCTATTCATGGATCCTCTCTCGCTCTATCAAGGGTATCTCTCTCTCTCTCTCTCTCTCTCTATCTCTCTGTACAGTACGGGCCCCTCTCTGGCCATCCCATAAGGCGAGGTTCTTGACATGCTTGCAAGTGGGTGGAATTGGTATTTCGAGAAGCAACCTAGCATTCTTCTTTCCTTTCCTTGCCTGCCTCGTTCCGTTTCGTTTCCCCATTCCAAACCTTAAGCTTAAGTTCCCCTATGATAACAACCGACCCTTCCCATCACCGTAAACAAAACAAAATCATCGATCTGAGACTATGATGATATTCTGCCGTGATATCTAAACCCCAACCTAGAACCTTAGTACGAGCATGAACATGAGGACGAGCTTGCAAGGTAATTAAGCTTACGATAAGCTTTAAGGTTAAGTGAGATCCTTCGGACCTTCATGCTGTATCACGGAGATATATCCGTTTCTGGCCGCTCGATCTATACGTACTTCCTTATATTTGTTTACCCCGCGTGTTTGCTTTTCCTTGGAAAGGAAGGAACAAGGAAAGACGGCGAGCGACGTTCATGAGATGAGAGATTGATAGCTAGATAGATAGATAGATATATGGGTCGGGCTTATAATCGTTGGTTGGTTGGTGCTTGTTTAATAGCTCTGCTCTCTCGCCCGCCTGGGAGGATGGGACGTGAGAACACAGAAATGGGAAGGGAAACAGGTTTCGAATCTCGGGAGTTTAGTCAGTACAAGAGAGAATATATTAGCGAGCAAGGAAGATAGGGGGAGGGGGTTGGCATCGTGTGGAGGTGTACATCTCATTACATTTCAATCGATTGATATTTTGTGTCTTTTTCATTTCAGCTTGATGATTGATTGTTTGTTTGGTTAGGCTTCCTACCCGCTATCTTCCTTCCTTCCCCTTGATCCTTCCCCTCCCCTCCTTTCTTCACGTCGTATACAACATCCGTGAACAAGAACAAGTACAGTACAACACCTGGCCGGCCTCTCTGGATGGAACCAAGCTCGCCCTGATTCCATTCATTGCCCTTCTCCATGATCTCCAAAAAAACAAAACGCCTCTTTACGGCCCATATCCTAGATAGCTTACAACCCAACCCAATCCCTAAAAGAACTCCGCTGTGATGCCAGCCAGCCAACCTGCCAGCCTGCATGCCATGCCAAAAAAAAACGCCTTGATCATCCCTGGAAAGCTTTCTATTCCGTGACTGTGTACAATTGTCTCCTCCTGCTCCTCAGCATACCGTCATTTCTTGATAAAGTGTCTATCGTGGGGCGAGAGGCTGTCATGATGTGGTTCCAGATGGACCGGGTCCACCATCAGAGCTAGGCGGTAGAGGAGAAGGTGGACCTTTCCCACCTGCATCCCTCTTCCACCATTTCATTTTCCAGAACCCACCGGTGGCATCTTGGGATTTATGTCTCCTCCCCGACCCCCTCGGTGAAGGTCTAGCGGTAAACCCTGGGAAGCCAGTTGAGCGTCTGCGTCTGCGGCGAGAGAAAGTATTCGACCGTAGTAGAGATGTATTCTCATCCGGTTCATCTATGACAGCTATTTCCGGGGGACCGGAAGATGCTCGTCTCGGTGGTCTGGAAGGAGATGGCGATTTCGCTGTATCGTCTTCTAATTCGCCCCAGATTTCATCCACTTCGGTGACTCGTACGGTCTTGCGTACGTGTCTGGTAGCGCCTAGAACGGTGTCGAGCTTTGTGGTGGGTGTCATGGGGTCGTTGCGGAGGAGAGCTTGGTGTTCTGCACCTATAGCTGCTTCTTCATCTGCATTTAGAGAGTCGGAGGATTCGTCGTTATCAGTATCTTCGACAAAGCCTAGGCCAGGTGCGAGTGCGCTCTGCGAGACGGCCGAGGGGGTTTGTTCGTCGGAGAGGCGCCAGGAGAGGGCTAGGACGCCAGAGAGGAGTATGACTGTGCCGAGGGCTATGAGGCATGCTTGCAAAACTGTGAGGCGATCCGTCTGTTTGAAATAGATGAGCCCGTCGAGGATGGCTATGATATTGTAAATACAGAAGACGAGGGGGTAGAGGACGCTTGTTGACACCAGCTTCAGGCCTCTGTGGAGGTAATATAATTGTGTAAGGGCGAGGGTAACCAGACCAAGTAGAATAGCCCATGACTGCCATCTGTTGAACTGGTTGATTCTGTCGATGATTGTACGTACCAGCAGTTCCACTGCTGATTTTGCCACTAGGAGAGAATGGGCTGATAATATCCCACTGATCGATCCATATGCCAATCCTCTAAACAGTCGTATCCGTGGTGTTGAGGATATGCTTGGTATCCTGGCTAAGAAGCCTGCTACTACAATGATCGCCAGAACCAGAAGGAGTTGTAATATCATCCAGATCACAAATGTTCTCCGGCTCAGTAATTGCAGCAACTGATCCAGACTATGCGCAGGCTCCGGAATCGCCCCGAATATAGCA
Organism: Cadophora sp. M221; assembly: GCA_017366145.1. Lineage (NCBI taxonomy): Eukaryota > Fungi > Ascomycota > Leotiomycetes > Helotiales > Ploettnerulaceae > Cadophora > Cadophora sp. M221. Next base: position 4,162 of record JAFJYG010000780.1, read on the forward strand.
ATCAACACGGCACCACTCGAAACCAACAACGTTCCTCCCAAAGACCAGCGAGTGAAAGGCTCTCCCAGAATCAAAGTGGCGCATATCGAGTTGAAGACCAATCCAGAAGCCTGCAACGTCGAGAGGACAGGTAATGGCAGAGTCGTTATCTGAATAGTACTCCCGACCAGATTAGATATAATGAACATGCCCATCCCTAGCTGCCACCGCCGTCGTCTATATGGAGGCCGTCGTACATCATACGGATCCTTCTCGTCTTCCAGGAGATGGGATTTGCGCTGGAGGGTAAGGCCGAGACTCTGCACGCTGGTTGATACGAGGCCGACGAGGATGCCAATCTGCAGACCGCGAACCCGTCAGCCAATGTCCTCGAGCTGGGTTGGGAAACGGGGGGCAAAAGAAGAGCAAGTAAGCAAGGAGGGAGATACGGACAGCTACGCTTCCTCCTGGCGACAGGTCGCCCAGGTTACCCATCACGCAGATGATATAGTATCGCAAAACTTCATTTCATTTGGGGGGAACTGAGTCTGTGGTGTAACTTTCTCTGGATTGGGGTTATTCGTTGAAGGGGGGCTTTCGTATGATGCCAGGACTCGCGGTCGGTCGAGTGACCTCCTGGCCTGGATCGTCGGTTCTACCCCAGTCTCGCTAATGCAGGGTGTGGTTGCAGTAATTCGATATCAACATGGCCAGAACGCTTTCGGCAAAGTCGCAAGTCCAGGTCATGACATTGGGAGACCATTATCCGACGAATTGACATCGAACCGGACTATAAGTGTTGTCGCTGTCAAATGTATCGAAGAAAGAGATGCCAGTGATTCACTCGTGTGAGTGATCCCTTGGGTGTACTGTCTTGAAGTCATGACATTGAGTGAGTGCCGTTTTTCGGGATGAGACAGACATTCTATTTCCGAAAGCAAAAAGGCACGATTAAAGAGACGGGAATGGATGACTTAATACCGAGGCTTGACTATTTGGGATTCTTACATATCTTTTGCTAAATCAAACCTCGTGAGCACCCCTTCGTCGCCCATTTAGTTCTCAAGCCTCAGGCGTGAAATTTTCTGCCTGAATTTCGTGGATTTGACACGCCCAGGGTATCTTATGCTGTTGGCCTCGTCACAGCTTCTCTACTACAAGTATCTGAACAGTGCTGGTTTTACTCCTGCTAATTGCTCCTCGATGATAGTGATACAGCCAATTCAGAAAGGAACGCTATCTACACGAGGGCCGCCACGGCCTTCGGGCTTCGATAGCATCGACATGCTTTGAGTCCTCAAACACCCATCAAGTTTTAGTGCCATACATCGCGATGACTTCTCAAGCACTCACGCTTCCGCTTCTCCGTGGCGCTACTACACTAGAAGCGGCCCTAGAGCAAGAGGAGAACATGCTCCTCGACTTAGCTTATCCTGAGCTACGACTAGATTTCTTTGTCTGGCTCAGCACTCACCGTGCAGACATCGAGGATACAGTTTCATATCATTTACGCTTGACTGGATCGGAGATATGCCGGCTCGGAGAATTGAAGAGTGGATGCATGGCAGTTTCAATGTTTGTATACCAGTTTACGTTGACAACTGGCACAAGCATCCCGGGAAACGAGTCATCATCAGATTCCCTTTGCCTTATAAGATAGGGGAATCTACTTGTCCTGGCAACGCCGACGAGAAACTCCGCTGTGAGGTCGCTACATTCATTTGGATACGAGAGCACTGTTCCCACATTCCTATACCTCACTTATGGGGGTTTGGATTTGTCGGTGGCCAGAGTGTATGGAATCCGAACGCCCCTTTAATCTTCATTCCGAAGCTAATTCAGACCCGTATAGTTCACGACACCCGAGAGCGTACCTTTGAAATCCAGACTGATTTGGTACCTTCGACGACACATATCGTCGCTCTTCGGATTTGCCCTACCTTGCCGTTATGTAAACCACCACCGTCAATCTCTTTTAGAGCATGGGTATCTAGTCATGGAATATTGAGAGCACGAGCGTAAAGATGCTCTCAGAAACATCGGACGAACTTCGACTTTGCCAAGCTCAAAGGACAAATCTCTATAGAGACTTGTCCCGTATTATGCTTTCGTTGAGTCAATCGCCTCTGCCACGTATTGGATCATGGACATTGGATTCAAATGGAATCTTACAGCTTAGCAATCGTCCTTTAACCCTTCGTCTTCAACAATTAGAGAATGAGGGGATTTCGACCAACATCGATAGAAGCTTGACCTACTCGACAACGGATTCGTATTATCTCGATATTCTATCATGCCACGACAATCGCCTTCGATATCAACCAAACTCCGTGAACGACGAAAGTGATGGCCGTGCCCAGATGGCAAATTTGACTATTATGCGGGCCCTACTTTCACATTTCACGAACCGAGAATTTCGTGAAGGACCTTTCGTTCTAAGGCTGACAGACCTTCACCAAAGTAATATCTTCGTGGATGATAATTGGCATATCAAATGCCTAATCGACCTTGAGTGGGCATGCTCGTTGCCTGTGGAGGCAATGCGCCCTCCATATTGGCTGACTGGCCGTCCCGCAGATGATCTTGTTGGGCAGCGCCTCGATAGCTTCAGCAGGCGCAACATGAATTTATGGAGGCTTTTGAGGAAGACGAAAAGTCATTTCCTCTGGGAAATGGCATTCCTCTGTATCGCACTAACGTCATGAGAAAGGGTTGGAAGATCGGAAACTTTTGGTATTTCCAAGCCCTGGATAGTCCGAAAGGCTCGTATAATATTTTTCGCGATCACATTCAGCCAATATTTGCGCCCTCTCAGAATACCGATTCAGATTTCCCACGCATTGTATCAGATTATTGGGCCGTGGGTGTCAAAGATGTTATAAGTACCAAGCTCCAAAATAGGCATGCGTACGAGAGAAAGCTGCGCCAGAATTTCGAGGATGCTTCCAGCAATAGTTGGAAGCATGTTTTTGAGTATCATTGAGTGTATGTAATGCTATGTAGCTTGAAGTTTGAGGTTTGAGGTTATTTTGATGGACTTTAAAAGTGTTGGAGCTGAGGAGTAGGGCGCCGTCTCATCACTTAGGTATGGTAGAATGTAGTTCTCCTTGAATAGAAGATATAAATTTTCAGACTCCTTTCTACATTGACATTTGCGGAAGCCATAATACGTGACATGCGTTGACGCGTGGTAGTTTCATTTCAGAGGAGGCTACAAATGCACTCTGACTGGTGACCACTCCAATTCAGAAGAGGCGGCATATTTCGTACTCGGTGACAAAAAGGAAATGTGACGCAAAATGTCCCAGGCGTTCTTCCTTGATTTACTACCTCATCGCTCAACGCAATTAAAATTTAATCGGACAACACTGCTACGGCCTTTGAGTCGATTACAGCAGGCACAAGTTACAAGTAAGCTTTCGCCTCCGCTGCACAAATGGCGGGAGGCATGCAGGACGTAGCAGGTATGAGAATATGCATCAACGATGTCAATCTCATCTGAATGTTTTGCAGTCCATACCTACTAGGTGCTATAGCCCCACATCTCAGTGCTCTGTTTACACATAGGAGATAGAGCCACTCTAAGAACAGTCGAAATCCGATTTTGCATCACTCTCCAACCATCCCTCACATCCCTCGGCAACATCACCAAGTCCATCGATACCAAGTGAAAACTTTAGCCCTCAACATGACCTCCAGCGAAGTCCCATATGAGTAGCGAATTGGGTAGAGGGTACCGAAAATTTTGGGAAAGTTCTTTAAAGTTCTTTGAAGTTCTTTGAAGATCTTCATTTTACGGCGAAGTCAATATATGGGTTTGTAACTTTGGATGTTTTGACTGTTGTGTTATGGGTAGGTTAATGGTGAAGAAAGATCTGGATGAATTTGGGCGAGCTTTGAATTATCCAATGCTCTAAGTACTGGATACTGCCGTTAAAACTACTGGACCTTAATTTTTCTTGGTTGAGGGTGCGCCACAAGTAGACATTGGTACACTAGCATTAGTCTCACTCCCTCGTTTCCTGGCAAATATCGAGTTCTTTTTCCACCTCACGAATGGTTAAAACATTCGTTTCTGGAAGGTTCCGTAGACAAGCGCTTAGATCTAGTGACCAATTTCGAGCCAGACTAGGTTCATGACCTATTTCAGTAGTGAATGACTTGGACATCTGCGATATTTGCATCTAGACTAGACAAGCGAGACTAGACTTGCACGATCAACATTTCGACTGCACCAAATTAATCGCAGATATAAATTCAAACCATTTCCTTCATCACACTGAAATTCAGCCTCCATATCCAAAAACACATATCTGACGAATTCTCAACACATTTAACACATTTAACACACCGAAACGTTTCCTCTCGAGGATATTAAATTAAAGCATATACACCAGGCCGAGATTTTGCAACAAAAACGACAACAACAAGAAGTGAAAATGTCGACCAAGGAAAAAATAGTAAAGATGCTCATCACTCTATACAGAGTCACCACCTTCCCAGCAGATTTCGGAGTCAAAGATGTTTGTCCATACTACATGTCAACTTTTTGGAAACTTATCACTTTGCTTTTTGTCTTGGATACTGTTATGAGGTTTGCAGATTGGAGAACTTGGGGGTGGTGTGAAAAGTATACGGGCGTGGATGTGAGTTTGGATGAGATGGTTGAGGTGAGAGGGGAGAAGGATATGATGGATGATGAGGGGAAGATATACGATGAGATGGGGGACGTGAATCTGAATGTAAACCAGGAGAGTTGGAGGATATTGAAGGGCAACTATCAGGTTGGCGAGTGGGTTGGTGTGCTTGATGATTTGTAAGAGACTGAGCACTTGTATGACGGTAGATTCTGCTGCTGGAGTATGAGTATCCTTGGGGCTTGGGGGCTGAGAGATTGAGGATTTTTTAAAGAGCAATATACCAAAATGCGGATGAGATCAACATTCGCCAAGCATATTTCAAAGATATTGAGAAAATGGGACAGTTACTAAAATTGTTTAATCTCTTGATAACGTGTGAGAGGTGTTTGAGAAGATCTGGGAAGCTTTTTTGAGAAAAAGGTGAGAGAGATGATGTTAAATGAGATGCCAGTATGACATAACAAGCAAGTCTATTCCTCAATCAAAACTTAGAATGTCTGTAGGCACTTGGTACATTAATATCGTCAAACGACCTTTTGGGCCTAGAAAAATCTATGACTTACGTTCATGGACATTGCATACTATCCGAGCTTGCGAAATTGATGTTTTGGATGCTCTAGATGGTTGGCTAAACTTGGTGGTCTTCGGATGTTCACTCCTCGAACTTGAACATCTGAAATTTGAATGTCTGGCTAGTTCATTGAGTCTAAGAGAATACCATAAGACAGATTTGGGCTGATGAAAAGGATCTATTTGTCCAGATCAAGTTGCAGGAAAGTGAGTGATATCTTGATCTTGATGAGAGCCTGGGAAGGTTGATAAACGTCCTGAACCGAGTCCATGGCGCCTAACCACATCCCTAGAAACAGAAAGCACAACTTATGCGATCACGACCAGAAATTCTCAAAATCACCTCAAGATTAACTGGCACAACGTCTCGGAGAGTTTTTTGAGGACATCAGAATCCATCCCATCCACGTGATAGCCTCGCTAATAAAGCCAAGGCCAATGCCGATCGTTGCTCCTCTTATCGCAAGAGCTCCAGCTTCACAACCAACCTCACAGCTCCAGCTCTCCCACTCCCCTCCTTTCCCTCCCCAAACAACCCACACCCAACAGTGAAGATGTCACAATCCCACGCCCTCTCGGACGACCAGGTCAGCTCTCCCCTCTCAAAAGCCCCAAGTTTCAATTGAACAATGCGGCCTCCAACCATGGCCGTTCCAAACCAAGGCAGAACGAACCAGCTAGCTAACAAGCAATGGTACAACAGGTCGGCCAAGAGCTGAAGAAGATGACCGCCTTCATCAAGCAAGAAGCGATGGAGAAAGGGCGCGAGATCGAAATAAAAGCCGACGAGGAATTCGCCATCGAGAAATCCAAGCTCGTCCGCCAGGAAACTGCCGCCATCGACACGACGTACGAGAAGAAGTTCAAGGCGGCCCAGATGTCGCAGCAGATCACCCGCTCCACCGTCGCCAACAAGACACGCCTCAAGGTCCTCTCCGCGCGCCAGGAGCTCCTCGATGCTATCTTTGAGGCTGCGCAGAAGAAGCTCGGCGATCAGACGAAGGATAAGGCGAAGTACCAGACGGTGCTGAAGGGCTTGTTGCTAGAGGGGTTCTATGCCTTGAATGAGGATAAGGTGGTGGTTAGGGCGAGGAAGGCGGATAAGGATGTCGTTGGGAAGGCGATCAAGGATGCTGAGAAGGAGTATAAGGAGAAGACGAAGAAGGATATCAATGCTAGTATTGATGAGTCGAGTCCGTTGCCTGATGGATGGTATGCCACTCTTCCACTGACTCTCCCGTTTTCTTGGTCTTGTGAGTGGTTGTTTTGAAGAAATTCTGTGCTGACAGGGTGGTAATAGCTCCGGAGGCGTCTCAATCGTTGGCGGTAACGGCAAGATTGAAATCACCAATACCTTTGACGAGCGGTTGAAGCTATTGGAAGATGTAGCGCTACCTTCCATCCGAACCAAGCTGTTCGGACCCAACGAGAACAGGAAGTTCTACGAGTAAGGCGGTGGATGATATCCGGGTTTTGGGCCAGAGATGGGAGATTTGGGAATTGCTGTTCGTTCAAGTCAGAGTTGATAAATACGGACATTGCTAGCGTTTGCTGCGAGACGAGAAGAGGAAGAGAGTTGTAGACTGCTGTGTATGATACAATGAATACTGAATGGGACCAGCTTGGAGTCTCTAATCCATTGGTCTTTCTATGAGATGGTATCCCCGAACTCTACTTTGATCTTTTTTGACCTGTTATCAAGTGATATTCTATCTCTTAACATTACTTTAGTTGATTCTCCTCTCTTTAGCAGGTTCCTTCTTCAAAAAACTAGCCATCCCCTTCTTCTCCCTCCCAAAACTCTCCACCCTCGTCTCCTTGTCATCCCCACCATTATACCACTCATTCTTCGGCTTCGCCTTCGTCCTCAACATAGCCACAGCTCTCTGCTGAACCAACGTCAGCGCCTCTTTCGTATCCAGTCTCGTGAAGAACGCCGCTCCCCCCGTCTGGATCTTCGAGCCAATCCAATCCAACTGCCTACTAAACTCCTCGACCTCGTCATTGTGCATCTCCTCTTGCATCCTATCGCTCAGATCACGGTCTGAAGATAGACCATCGTCGATAACTGCGTCGAGGAGGTAGATCAATGCCCGCAGCTCGTGGTAGTCCGTTCCTGGGTGGTCGTCTTTCCGGGGCTTGATCTGGAAACGACGAGTCCGGAGCGTGGCCATGATGTCATGCAGGTTCGTGGAGTGGTAGCCCGGTTGGCTGGCGTAGGTGGTGATGTTTTCGTTGTGGAAGAAGCAGGTTGCGAGGCGTCGGCGGAGGTCGTGCGTGCGTGGGGAGATGGAGGAGATGCTTTCGATTATTTGGAGACGGAGGGGGGCGGAGGTGGTGCTTTGGAAGAGGTTCTCGCATACCGTGATGCACTGGGGATTGTCAGTGGTGGGCTCAAAACTTGTATGTGGAGAGAATGGGAGGGCTTACTGTTTCCTTCCAGTCAATAATGTAATGACATAATCGGGCAATGGCATCTTGTACTGAATCGTGGATGTCGAGGTTCTCGGAAACCATCTTGTCTAAACTCATCTTGAGGAATATGAATATGAGAAATCGTCTTGACTTCTCATCCAGTAGCTTGGCCACCTGACTAAAGAATTTGACTATGGAGAGGAGATTCGCCCACGTTCGTCTCGGATATGGGTCTTTGAGTTTGTTTGCTGGTTTGATGACTTCTAACAGATTCGCTTTGGGACTGGCTCCTAAGCGGAGGAACATTGACCATAGCCCATCGATTGTGATTAGTCTCTTGATTTGCTCGTGGCTCTGTCTCATAACGCTGAGATATGACGTTCGAAGAGGATCTTTTGCTTCCACAGATACCTCATCTAACATCCAGAGGAAGAGTTCGTCTGGTAGTTCCTGACCCATAGCAACCATATCTTCGGCAAAACCAAATACAAAAGTCTGCTGCCTCATTTTAGGATCGACGAGAACATCCTTCCAAATCGGGGGGACTGAAGCAACCGGGAAAGGTTTTCGTTCTGGCTTGTTTTTACCTGCCCCGGTTTCGAAGAAGTACCATCTCTGCTCTGTCACTGTAGCTTCTGTTCTCTGGATGGCTCTTGCAACTCTGTGGGCTCCACCATCTTCTCCAGCTGCTACTACTGACTCTAGTAAAGCATTATGATTGAACTTTCCTCTCTTCGCTGGATCCTGAGAATGCCCATCGTCTTCCTCAATGTCTGGTTCCTCCAACATAGCCTTATATCTCTTGGAGGTAACCTCAGCAGCTTCATCATCCTGCGCATGGCTGGCCAAGGATTTGAGGTCAAATTTCTTCTTGGAGAGAACAGGTAGCGGCGATATATGGAAGTTGTTTGTCCGTGTTTTATACCGGGGAGCTGGAGGTGTAGCAGGTGTTGCTATATCACCTGACGTCTTAGGCCGGTTTGCAGTGTTAGGGAATCTTGCAGCCAGAATGGTGGAGAGATCTTCCAGGGAGTCATCAGAATCATCTTCTTCGTCCGAGTTTTGGATCTCGCGTTCTGATGAGGTGTTGGTTGGCAAGGATTTGAATGGTACGTTCTCGTTCCGTTGCGACTGTGGTCGTTCTGAGGCGCCACTGCTTGGCGGGGGTGATAAGCTGGAAGTGTAACTTCTCTGATCCGAGGATTTCGGCGCGGATGAAGGTTGAGGCGCAATTTGGGGATTTGATGAGGGTATATTGGAAGCTCTCATTGTTGGTATAGAAGGAACCTTGAATGCTGGCGAGGCAGCTGGTACAGATGGCTCCATGGCAGCAGGCTTTAGTTTGAAAAAGTCTCGGGTGGATTTGTTGGTCGACATGTTCGTCATACGTCGGTTCGCGAGAGGGTGGATTGGGAAATCGACTGCCTCGTGCGGCTCTCTCTCAGAGGTGCCAATGCTACTATCTTCCTCTTCCTTTGTAACGCGATCCAGATAAAGCTCTCGCGTAAGCGTGCTAGTTACGTGGGTAAAGTCACGTGAACAGTAGTTTCAAAATGACGGCGTTTATTTTGGGACTCTGGATAAAGGGGCGTACATTGCCCTTCTCTCCAAATTCCGTACCCCTCGTTGGGTCAGTTTCATCAAATAGCCTGGAGAAGAGGAAACGACGCTGTGCCACCAAAGGAGGTTGTACGAGGTGTGTGCCCTGCATCCAGCTCATGGCCTCCCTCCAGGCTCTCCTGTGTTTGACAGACGTTTTGGCAGCAGCCACCCACTAGTTTTTTGTTCCGTGTCTCCTTGCGTCTATGTTTTGACAGACGCTTCTATGCCGTGCATAATGGTAATTCCAATAAGCTTCAAATTTTCCTCTCATCCAGTTCGCAGTTAGAGTACAAACAGTATTATGGGACTCAAGGTTTCGATGTCTCAAAAGTCTCGAACCCCTATCGTCAGCACCTAGATGTGCACGTCCATCATATCTTACGCATACGAACACCCTCCCTCCCGTCGGATCTGGGTATTTTCACGTCCGAACATTGCCGGATCTGGAGAATGAGTGAGCGTTCTGGCCTGTGTCCTTTTCTCTGTTCAAGTCCTTGGTCCCTCGGGCCCTTGGGATCATCTTGTTCTCCGCTGGTGGTCCCGGGCTCGGCTTTAAGAAAGCCAAGAAAGCCGTATCGCTTTAAGATTTGACGCAGCTCGTGAAGACGCGAATCGAATTCGTGAGCGGTGGAGGAGAAGTGGAGTGCATTTTGGCTTGCTGGACCCTCTTTTGGACGGTTGACGCATTTCTTAATTTGACTGCCCCCCTCCTCGCATACAGGGCAGGGACATGAGCCTTGGCCTTTGGGGAGAAATGCGGTGCTTGATCGTTCTTTGGCACTCGACGGTGATTCAGTTCCGGCCTGCCTCTCCGTATGAAGAAAGGTAGATTCACGGTATGGAATCAGGACTCACCCGTCCGGCTGGATGTGTGTCTGCATTGGAAGCTGTATCAGATCTGGTTGCACCACAGACCGCAGCCTTGAGTTTGCAGAGAGTTTGCAGCACACCGTACAACACAGCATCTGCCAAACTCCCAGTAAAGGATCGGCCTGCGATCTTCTCGCCTAGGGACAACTTAATTATATCCTCTTGTCGTTTAAGATTGACGTGATAGGCCGGGCTTGGGACTTCGGTCTCCCAGAGTCCCATCCCCATCCTCCAGTCAGAAGCGCAGCACGACGTCGGCACCTTTCCAATCCCACGCCCATCCCATCTTCATCCCACCGCCGCTGTGCCACGATTGCTAACAAATCTCACCGGCGAGAGCACGACGGGTAGATATCCCCTGTAGTGCGAATCTTACAGTAATCAGTGCAGTGCCTCGTCCAGAAATACCCCTATGATTGGTGAACCTGCTGGGAGTTATGTGTGGTGCTGAATGTGTATTTCACTCAGCAGCATCATCACCGTCAGCTGGAGCACACACAGCAGAAACAGCACAGCAGATACAGCTCGACTCATCCTTCGTCTTTTGCGGCAGTGCATAAGACTAACCAACCCGACTGATACCAAAGAGAACAAAATAGATCCAGCCCCAACTTCCTCCTGACTTCGTAATACCTGTTGCTTGTAAAGTTCCTCAATCCTGCAAAGTCAATCAAATAACACAACCTCAAAGTCCGAAGCCGTCACCTTGCTACTATTCTTCCGCCGGGCACAATTTGTTCTGATACGGGGTTTCGGAAGGAGTGGCGTTCTTAGTTGGCTTCCGTTAATAAGCAAGCAAGTCGCGCAAGGGCGAACGCAAAGGAACTACACTTTTGCTGACCTAGGAACGGTACGGTACCTACGGTAGCATCATCACCTAGCAACAAAGCGAACCCTTCTTCTATTATTCAACACAACTTCTGGCTTGTGCAATTGTCCAATTCAATAATTCCATGCACGCCAGACCAGCTCGTTCGACACCTTTCACAACTCAACTCGGGTTGATCTCAGCGCGCTTCCCCTGAGCGGCCGGTCTGGGTCTTGGAATTCGAAGAAGCGCCTTGCTTACATGTTCCTACGCGATCTCCGTGCTATCCGCAGGTCCCCATACAACCAACCAAAGTAAATTTCCCCTCGACCTTCTCCCCTCAACACCAAACAATTCAACTCGTCACTCGTTCCGACTTCACCTTCGAAAGAGTATACATGTTGTAATACACCTCCACTTCACCGAGCGGATCACCACGTTAATCTGGGCTGGCTGCGAGCTACCTAAAGGCGACCTGTCTCTCCGTGAGGGGGCTTTGCCCATTCTCCGTTATTAATTCTTCACCATGGCAGCCTCGAATCACGAAGAACCAGATGATGCGCCAAATCCCACAAAACGATTACGATGGGCGACTCAAAGGCTGGGAGCAAAGAAGGCGACAAAGAAACGGGGTTCAATCATGGGCCGTTTGGGACACAAGGGGTCAACAAGTAGTGAGAAAAAGAGACAGTCAACAGGAGGGGAGTCTTTAGGTACAGATCTAGGTGGGATTCAAGAAGAACCAGAGCCCAGCGAAGCAGCTGGGGAGGAGAATGTAGATGACCTGGAGGGCCAGGGTCCTCGAAAGCTCTACTTCAACATCCCCTTGCCTCCGAATGCTGTGGATGAAGAAGGTCATCCTTCCCAGCACTTCAGGAGGAACAAGATCAGGACAGCCAAGTATACGCCGCTCAGTTTCATCCCTAAGAACCTGATGTTTCAATTTCAGAACGTTGCCAATGTGTACTTCTTGTTCTTGATTATTCTGGCTGTAAGTTTGTCGCGGCATGGAGGTCTCAACAACGGCTAACATTTGAGCAGTTCTTTAGCATCTTTGGTGCATCGAATCCAGGCCTGAACGCCGTTCCTTTGATTGTTATCGTCTTCATAACGGCTGTGAAGGATGGGGTGGAAGATTACAGACGGACAGTCCTTGACAACGAATTGAACAACTCCCCTGTCCACCGATTGATCGATTGGAACAATGTAAATGTCAGCGATGATGATATTTCGCTCTGGAGAAGGGTGAAGAAGGCGACTTCTCGTGGACTAGCTGCCCTCTTGCGCAAGATGAAGAAGCCAAAGAATGTGCCAGGAAACGATTCATCGACAGCCGTTGACCAGCCTAGAGGCTCTTACGAAACCAGAGAGACGAGGGACACGAGACGACAATCTGCGCTCACGGCCAATACAAGAGAATCATTTGCTTCTGCTCGAGAGGACATTCAGATGACGCCTGTTCCTTCTCCATTGCCCCGCGAGGATAGTCTCCAAGTTCCAGATCCCCATGAGCGTCCAGGTACTGCATTCTCATATGAAGATGGACACCGTTCTCCAGTCGTGAAGAGTTTTGGAAGTCTCATTAACCCCGCGCGTACTGCTACTGGGAAGTCCAGATTCCATCTTGACTATTGGAAGAATGTGAAAGTCGGCGACTTTGTTCGACTCTACAATGATGATCAGATCCCAGCAGATGTTGTGATTTTGTCTACTTCGGATCCTGACGGAGCCTGTTACGTGGAGACCAAGAACTTGGATGGAGAGACGAACTTGAAGGTCCGCCATGCTCTTCGAAGTGGACGAGACATCAAACATGCTCGAGATTGCGAAAGGACCGAATTCATAATTGACAGCGAGCCCCCTCAAGCAAATCTCTACCAATACAGTGCTGTCGCACGCTGGACACAAAGAAACCCCAAGACTCTAGATGCAGCGGGAGAGGAAATGGCGGAGCCTGTGTCTATCAACAACATGCTTCTCAGAGGGTGCAATTTGCGCAACACCGAGTGGGTTCTCGGTGTCGTTGTCTTTACCGGATTCGATACCAAAATCATGATCAACTCTGGAATTACCCCTAGCAAGCGATCCCGCATTGCAAGAGAGCTCAACTGGAATGTCATTTACAACTTCGTCATCTTGATTCTCATGTGTCTCGCTTCCGGATTGTACCAGGGTATATACTGGGGCTTGGGTGATACTTCAATCCAATTCTTCGAATATGGTTCGATTGGTGGCAAACCAGCCTTGGACGGCTTCATTACATTCTGGGCAGCCATTATTCTGTTCCAGAATTTGGTGCCCATTTCCCTCTATATCTCTCTGGAAATCATCAAGACTTGTCAGGCGTTTTTCATATACAGCGACACCGAGATGTACTACGACAAGATCGACTATCCTTGTACCCCCAAGTCTTGGAACATCTCTGATGACCTCGGACAAATCGAGTACATTTTCTCCGACAAGACGGGAACTCTAACTCAGAACGTCATGGAGTTCAAGAAGGCCACGATCAACGGTGTTCCATACGGAGAGGCTTACACTGAAGCCCAAGCTGGAATGCAGAAGCGACAAGGTATTGACGTTGAAAAGGAAGGGGCCAGAGCACGCGAGGAAATTGCAAGAGGGAGGGTCAAGATGATTGAAGATATCAGAAAGCTTCACGACAATCCATACCTCCATGACGATGACTTGACCTTTGTTGCACCAGACTTCATTACCGACATGGCAGGACAGTCAGGCCCAGAGCAGCAGCACGCAAATGAGCAATTCATGTTGGCCCTGGCTCTGTGTCACACAGTCATTGCTGAGACGACACCTGGCGATCCACCGAAGATTGAGTTCAAGGCACAGTCTCCTGATGAGGCTGCTTTGGTGGCTACTGCTCGAGATGTTGGCTTTACCGTTTTGGGCAACTCTACAGACGGGATCCGCTTGAACATCCAAGGCGAAGACAGATCTTTCAAGGTTCTCAACACTCTCGAGTTCAACTCTACCCGTAAGCGAATGAGTGCCATTATCAGAATGCCCGACAACAGGATCATTCTCTACTGCAAGGGTGCAGATAGCATGATCTACTCCCGACTAAAGCGAGGAGAACAATCGGAACTTCGGAGAACAACAGCTGAGCACCTCGAAATGTTTGCACGTGAAGGACTTCGAACTCTATGCATTGCTCAGAGGGAACTCGGTGAGGAGGAGTACCAAAAGTGGAACAAGGAGCACGAAATTGCCTCTGCTGCCATTGCTGACCGAGAGGATAAGTTAGAAGCTGTCTCGGACGTTATCGAACGTGACCTGACTCTTCTGGGTGGTACTGCTATCGAGGATCGTCTTCAAGAAGGCGTCCCTGACACCATTGCTCTTCTCGCTGAGGCTGGTATCAAACTTTGGGTTCTGACCGGCGACAAGGTGGAGACTGCAATCAACATTGGTTTCTCTTGCAACTTGCTCAACAACGACATGGAACTTATCGTCGTCAAGGTTGAGGACGACACAATTGCCAGCGCTGAGATCGAACTCGACAAGCACCTTGCAACCTTCAACATGACAGGATCTGACGAAGAGCTCAAGGCTGCTCGGAAAAACCATGAGCCACCTGCGCCAACCCATGCCATTGTCATCGATGGTGATTCTCTGAAGCTTGTTCTCGACCCATCGATTCGTCAAAAGTTCCTGTTACTCTGCAAGCAATGCAAGTCGGTTCTCTGTTGTCGTGTCAGCCCAGCTCAGAAAGCTTCCGTTGTTGCCATGGTTAAGGGAGGCTTGGATGTTATGACTCTCTCTATTGGTGATGGGGCAAATGACGTGGCAATGATTCAAGAGGCTGATGTCGGTGTTGGTATCGCTGGAGAGGAGGGACGACAAGCCGTCATGTCTGCCGATTATGCCATTGGACAATTCCGTTTCCTGCAAAGATTGGTCCTTGTGCACGGAAGATGGTCTTATCGACGATTGGCGGAAACTATTGCCAACTTCTTTTACAAAAATATTGTCTGGACGTTCACCATTTTCTGGTACCAGATATACTGCAGTTTCGACCAGACTTACCTTTACGACTACACCTACATTCTGCTCTTCAACTTGGCTTTCACATCGCTTCCAGTCATCTTCATGGGTGTCTTGGATCAGGACGTCAGTGACAAGGTATCTCTTGCTGTTCCACAGCTTTATCGCCGTGGTATCGAGCGACTTGAATGGACTCAACAGAAGTTCTGGTAGGATCTCCCCTAGCCGTAGGATATTATTGTGCTAACTTCGCAACAGGCTGTACATGGTTGATGGAATGTACCAATCTGTCATCTTGTTCTATATGGCTTATCTGGCCTTCCGTCCAGGCAACTTCGTCACGCACAATGGCTTGAATATCGATGATCGTGAGCGTTTCGGCGTATATATCGCACCTGCAGCGATCCTAGTCATCAACACCTACATCTTGCTCAACACCTACCGATGGGATTGGCTCATGTTACTACTTGTCATAGTCAGTAGTTTACTCGTTTGGTTCTGGACTGGCGTGTACTCCGCCTTCCGGTCCTCCGACTACTTCTACAAGGCCGCTACAGAAGTGTTCGCACAACCAACCTTCTGGGCAGTAACATGCCTGTCAATTATTCTCTCTCTGGCGCCGAGATTCTTTGTCAAAGCCATTCAGAAGATCTACTTTCCCTATGATGTCGATATCATTCGCGAACAGGTTCGTCAAGGCAAATTCGACCACCTTGACAAAGCTGGAAAAAACGCCACCGAAGACACAATGTCGAATGGGTCAACTTCAACTTCGTACGAAATCGCAAAGCCGAGTAAGCATACCCACTATCCGAGTGTTGATGAAGACCAACGGCCCATTTACCCCCCTTCAGTTGCTCCAACAGCCACCACACACAATCCACGAAGCCAAAACGGCAGCGATGGAACAGAATTTACTCGCCATCGACCTTCCGTCGACCAACCTCCATACAGTCGTCCCTCAATGGACAGAGCGAGACCATCATACGACAGGATACGAGCCTCAATGGATCGCATACGTCCAAGTTATGAGCAGAGCAATGACTTCACATCCGCCGCTCTCTTGACTCGACTAGAGTCCAGCCACTCATTTGGGCCAGTCCAAAGTCGGAGGAACAATTCTCGCGACGCCCAATAACCTACGAGCCACGCCTGAATCTCACCTGCCTCACCACGCTCCCACCCATCGAGCACGGCAGGGATTTTGTACATTAACAAACAATACCCTCTCTTTTGTTGATAAAAAGGAGATCTCGGACTTCACGATGATCTGCATGCAGCGATCTACGACCTGGTTTTGCACTCTCGTTTCTCTTTCTTTTTTTGTTTCCGTTCCTGCATTGAAATTTACTGCACAGGCGTTGGGGGAGTTTGGAATGAGGCGGATTGGTCGGTGTGGCCGGGGAGATGGAAATCCGGCACTCTTTTTCTCTTTTCGGGTTTTTCTTCCCCCTCTCTCAGACCGACAGTTAGCTACACCACTTTGCCTTTTTTTCCCTTTTCGATCGATCGAGACCAGCGTTCTGCTAGTACCCTTTGTTTTTCCCCACGCCAGGATGCGATGCGATGCGGTGTGTTGATGGCCGAATAGAAAGTTGCAGCGGATTGGGGCCGTTGTACGCAACGAAATAGTGTGATTGGTTGGTTGGTTGATTGGTTGAATGGTTCGCCTGGATTGATGGATAGGTCGTGGATCTGATTGAAGTTGATCGATCCTTTCTGTATATAAGGGTTCGGGTTGTAAGCGAGACAGATAATTAAACAAAGCCTCTACGTAATCACTCCACTGCGGTTCATTCGTACATGCATATATATGTGAGAATGGACCGAAAGAAACTGCCTTTTTCGTGGAGTGTGATGACTGTCAGTTGGACACTTTGTCTCACGACGACTCGCTTCCACCAGGGACAAGTACAGATTCACGACTTTTTCTGGGGACTAGAATCCTGAGAGGTATTACTGGAATTGAACTGTGGTAGCCATCATATATTGACTTGTATAAGTCTTGGCAATAGCTTAACACAAGCCTCAGCTTCCCGAATCATCCTCTCCCTACTGCCGTCTTCCCACAAGAGTTCAATCAGAAGCTGCATTACCCACATCTAGGCCCGCAACACGCCTTTCACCGGCAGAGAGCAAGATGGTGATGACGATCAATGTGATGAGCTGGGGCGACGACCAGTGCTTCAGATTGAGTCGAGAAGTGGATGCGAGGAGCTGTTGGATCGGATGTTTACTTGAGAGTGAGTGGTGCAGATAAGAAGCTGTAATATGGAATTTTCTGAGGCTTATAATATCTAGGGCTTGGACTATAATGTGTTTGTGCAGAAATAGTTTGATTGCGTGTCTGCTTTCCCTCCGTTCCCTCCCCCCGTTCTTCCCAGCGACTTACAGAGCAAACTTCTGCCCAACAAGCTTCTCACTCAACGCCCATAGCTTGTCAACATTCTCCTGTCCCTTTGCGTGTTCCTTCTCGATGGGCTTGACTGCACAGTCCTGAAGGAAACCTCCTGAATATCCTATCCAATCCGTGTCAGCAAGCACATAATCCAGACCTAGAAGGTAGGTAGGAGTCCAATCCACTTACCTTCAATAGAAGGGTCCAAAGCCGCGATTAGAACAGTGGAACAGCCTTGCTGAAGCGTCTTCGGCGCCTCCATCTCGACTTTCTTCCCGTTGGAGTTCTTGTTCATGATTTCCAGCGCGGCGGTGAACATGTCGGGTGTGACGTGGTTGGAGAGGTTGGACTCCAGGACGACTTTGGGGGGGTCAGTAATACTTATTGTAGTTTTTGGTGATATTTATGATATGGGAAGAACTTACAACCTGGTTGAAGGGCGTACGATTGGATGCCGCGACTCTTCAACTTCTGCGCCAGGGCAGTGGAGAATAGCACGTTCGCCGTCTTGGATTGACCATAGGCCGCCCAGGGCTCATACACTTTTCCTTCCTGCAATATTTCAGCTCATCAATCTTTTACTAATCTGATCTAATCCAAGGATAGGATAGGATAGAATGCGATAGCAGGGGAACTTTACCTCGAAGTTATAGTCCTCGAACCTGACACCAGCAACTTCATGCCCATTGCTACTCACATTCACGATCCTCGCCCCACTCCCAGCAGCGAGGATCCTCGGCTTCAACAAATTCGTCAACAGGAAATGCCCAACATGGTTACATCCAAATTGCATCTCGATGCCCTCTTGCGTGGTCTCGAAACCCGGGAGAGCCATTACGCCAGCGCAGTTGATCAGGTAGTCGATCTTCTCGACCTGGGCGTTGATGACTTCGGCGGTCTTGCGGACCGAGGCTTGGGATGCAAGATCGAGGTGGACGAACGAGACGGCGATGTAGGGGTTCACGGCTTTGATTTGTTGGATGATGGGGGAGATCTTGGATTCGGTACGCCCCAGGAGGAGGATTGCTGAAGGGGAGCCGTGGCTGAGTGCTAGGGCTGTTTCGGCGCCGATGGATTTGACGCTGGGGCCTGTGATGAGGACTATTTGGTTTATTGTGTTAGTGGGTTTGGGTTGAGATAGATGTGGGAATGGGGATTTTAGGGTGATGACGTGGAAACGTACCGGTTTTGTCCTTGAGGTTGGAGGCGAATGCCTTGACGACTTCTTCGCCGGTGGTGTCGCGGTTGAAGGATGGCATTTTGAGAGTTTTTATGATTGAATTTGTAGAAGTAGGTAGTTGAGAATAGTGTATAGGTATGAAGAAGACTTAGTCAATAACTTGAATCTGTCCGAGTGGAAAATAGATGATTGAGATGATGTTGAGCAGAGGATTGGGTTGAGTGACAGACGGAATTGTAAAGAACGAGAAAAGACGTAATTTATGTACTCATCCAATTCATCTTTCGGTCTTTCATATTCCGGATTCATTGACTCTGCCTACACGAATCAGAATGATTTCAAATGGGGGCCCCACTATAGCCCAAAAAGGAAATCTCCGTAAGCCTGCTCGATTTCACTGCAGTACAGACAGCAATGTCCTCGGAAGGGTGTTGACGTCCGGGCTGAATAATATTGATGTTCTGTCTTACACGTACTCGTAGGTTCTGAAATGTTACTCATGCGTTGTGCCGCATCGATGGTGCGAGTAAGGAAGACAAATCTGCATCGAGGGGATTAGCGCTAGGCCACAATGGGAAATATAAATAATCCGCAAACCATTGCTGGCAGCGTGTGGTTGGAAGTCACACAGCTTGATTAATAAATACTCTTTGTCAGTGCGAATACGAATTGACTAGCCTTTATCATTTATTCTGTTTATGTAAAAATTGTACTTTGGATGAGATTGAAAGGCCTCAGTCAGCCCAGCCCATCTGCATCGCTTGTTCGTATGCTCTTGCAGTGTTACGCTGCTCTAATTTTATACAAAGAATCTCTAACTCCACATACCAACATTAAATGCTTTTTTGCATCCAAGATTATGCCCCCTTTCCGCCCAGTCCATCCGTTCCGTGCTTTCTTTCGATCTCTTTTCTTGTGTTCTCTAAAAATTCCTCGACTCCTGCCCACGAGTTGCACCAGTCGACCCATACGCAGCCTGTTCCTGCGCTACGCCTCCAGGGTATCCCCTCATTCTCGACTCGGCCTCCATACCCTCAGCCATGCCAATTTCTGTCTCTTTACTAGCATAATGTTTTGTGCGGATCGCAGGGATGAAATCGATCGCGTAACTCCAGACGTAGAATGTGTATATGAGAGAGATGACCCATTCGCAAACAGCAGCGGGATTGTATCTTTTCTGGTGGCCGAGGACGCCAAATGCAATGGCGAGACCGAGCTCGACGAAGATGAAGGTGAGTTTGATCCAGAAGGACATGCGGAGGATACGATGTTGGCGGTAGTGAATCCCTAGACGCTGGTATTCCCAACAGACGAAAATGGCTGATAGAATGTAACCGGCACTGTGATTATCAGTTCCATGCTCCTAGAACCGATTTTGAGAGGGGAGACTGACATGAAGACTACCAGGCATACATCATGGGTTGTCGAGTAGTCAATGTTGTTCCGGCAAGTGAGAATGATCAACCCAATCATTCCAATCACAGCAAATATGATGGCCAGGGCACTCAGTACTTTCTGGAACCGTGATGTGTTTGGAGCGATGGTCCCTCGGTGTCGGAGCCAGCGCTCTGTCACGAAGACGGTGGTGAAACCCACGACGGTGACTGTTCCCATGGCGATGAAGAGGGGTTGGAGTTGATGCGCTCCGATATCCGAAATGTATCTGCGGCATGTGTGAGATGCTGTACCGTATATAGTACAGTACGGAAAGGAAGTGGGTGTCAACGAACGCTATGTCTTGAGTCTCGGACATTCCAGCGAGGTGTACGGAGTTTTCTTTCACACTCCACCATAACAACATCCCGAGAAGCATACCAAGCCATACGAATCCTGAGAAAATGGGGACGATAACGTATATCGTCGCCCACCAGGGTGCTTTCATGGCTGCCATTATGATTTTCTCTTCAACGCGCGAGTACAGAGACTACGATATGAAAAACTTATCTTCCCTCAACAAATAGGGAATTAATCAAGCGAGGAGACGAACATTCAAGCACAGCCCGAATGAAAGCAACTTGGTGAATGGCAGCGATGTGAGGAAATGTAGAAAGTGAGATCCAAAAGTTTCGAACGAGGATAAAAAATCAAAACAGATTACGTCTGTATTGACACACTGCGTCATAACTGCCGTGGATCCAAGTTAGTTTTGGGTCTGAACGCTATATGCACTAGTGGTTTCGCCATTGAGCTTTTAGCCGAATCGAACCAAAACATTCGGAGACAAAGAAACGGTTCTGAGAGAGCATAGGTACTTGTGACTGAAGAAGGAGGGAAGGGGTGAAAATCAAATTGAACAAAGGGAGTGTATGTATAATTTATCTCTTGGTTATTCTCTTCCTTGAATGGATATACGGACTTGAAGCGTACGTGAGAAGAACTTTGAGAGAGCTGCAATGGCACCTCCGGCTTCAGACTCGCTTACGTCGAATTGTGTGTGCACAGCGGCGCTTTGCACGCATCTTTCATTCGCTCATTACGAGGCAAAAAAAAATTATTCAAAAGATTGAAGAAAAAAAAAACATTCAACAGTGGGTATTCGCTGGTGGTCACCCACCCAACTACTAATCCACCGATTTAGGGCTTATGTATGGCAGAGCGGACGGGATGCCCAGTGCTCCCTAATCTATGGTCGAATGTATTAGCAGAGTCTGTTATTTAGATGTATATCTTACAAGAATCTATTTGCTCTTGTCTCTGCCAAATATTGCCCTTCTCGCTAAATTCCAAGGAGCGACTAAGCTG
>JAFJYG010000781.1:0-25324 GCA_017366145.1 Cadophora sp. M221
CCCGCCCCCCCCATCATCTGCTTTCCACCTTCTCGCCTTCCCACAACCCCAATATTCGCAAGTGCACGACAACATACAGCAAGCTCCTCAAGCCAAACACCGCGTCAACGGTGCTGAAGCTACGCACCCATAAGCACGCGCGCTGAGTCGCGACCTAGAATACCTGCCTCTGTGATAGAGAAGCGAACAGCGCGAAATCTCCTCCTATCTTCGACCCCTCGGCATCCCTAGTCGCCCAACACGCGCTTAGCATCGTGCCTAGCATATCGTTAGAGACAAGCCTAAGATGGCATCTGTTACGATGGAGGAAATCAGGGTTGAGTGGACCGACCATGTCACCAAGCACCCGAGCGTGTTCCATTGGATCGGCAGCAAGGGCAGTAAGGCTGATACAGTTCCACCACGCAGACAAATAGAGTGGAAGGATGACAAGAGCGAAATGAACGGAGCTACGTTCAAGCTTGCTTACGAAGCAGAGAGCAAGAGATGGGTGCTGTATACCTTTAGGGGTGAGCTGATCACAGCGAGGGAAGTGGTGATCGAAAGAAATGGTATGCCTATACTTCAGTGGCGGAATTTTTATTCTCATAGCTAACACTTTGTAGCCCTGTGGAAGGTTTACGAAATTTGGAAGATAGCTAAGAAGCCCGCGATCGTTGCGAAGACATTTTCGTTCCGGTATCAAGGCCTCACCTTCGATGACGTGCAATGGATTGTCCAGCGTTTCCAGCGCCTTAGTGCAGCAGAACTACTTGAAGGCGACAAGAAGACGAAGGGCATGCTGGAGTACAAGAAGCAAAAGCATTTCTCTTTGGTTACGAGCGCAATTGTACCGACGTATTTGGACGATCCGAACGCGAAGCCTCTAAATACCGGACCAGTCGGAGGAAAGACCGTCGGTGAGGGAGATGATGGTAGTAGCCCGATACTCCAGAAGACGCCCAAGACCTCAAGAATTAACAGCAAAGAATTGTTGGAGAGATACTATAGAGGGACCAGCAAAGAAAGAAAATTCAGAACATCGTCCAATTCTGACAAAGCCGACGCGGAGGCCTCCAGAACAGCGAAATCGGACGGCATTGAGTCTTGTGTAGATGATGATAATGCGACCGATAGGACGGCTGCAGCCAGTACAGAGTTGAGACCAGTACATGATGAATCTTCGTCCTGTCCAGCTTTGACAGGTAGGCTTTCCGACAACAGCACCAAGGCTATCGTCGATGATATTAAGAAAAATTTCAAGACAATGGAGGCTGTCAAGGCCAAGCGGAAGCGTACCATGGGTGAGGCTCTCACGAAAGCGGTAAGAAGCCCATTTGTCGTTCTCTGGCCATTACTGACAATCGTTCTTAGGCTAGAAATCGGATCGGGAAAGCCAGAGAGAAGAAAATGGCGGACAGAGAATCTGCCGAGACTGGATCCATGGATGCGGTCAAAGTCGAGGTCGATAGGAGTGAGAATGTCGAAGCGGGTGAGATTCATTCCATGGCCCCATCATCTGCTATCCATGTTTCCTCTTCCCCTCTCAAGGTAAGCCGTCTGCGAGTGAGTGTCTCGTCTCGTAATTAGCTTACACGTACTGATAGAACTACGAGATTCCGTTGGATGAGCATTCTCTCACATCCATTTCCAGTGCAGCTCTCGGCAAGCGAACACGGAGTGCTTCACCTGAGCCACGGCAACTCAGCAAGATTGCAAAAACAGAGGAATTCAGTTTCGGCCATGACCAGCTCCCCAAGGTGAAGAACGTAGGCAAGGCGAAGAAGAATAAGATTGCGAAGATCATCGAGGATGACTTCCAACCACCGCCAAAGAGCCATAATGAGCCGGTCCCAGAGGTCCCAGCAGGATCCAAAGAGTTCGAGGTCAAAGATTCTCAGTTCCCAGAGACATATGACTGGCAGACAGACTTCATGAAAGGTTATGAGGTTCCACTAGAGAACGGAAAGACTGAGGATCAATACTTCATCCTGAGGCCAGACCACGCCTGGGCAAGAATCCATCCAGCTAGAGAGCGCAGAAACGCGAAAAACGGGAATGACCACATTCTCCCAAAGAACGTCAGTCTCAATGATGTTAAGAAGGCAAAATGGGGAAGGTATCATGCCAGAAAGCTTGGCCGTTCCGAGTTGGAGTTCGAGAGTGCCTGAGCAATCCGTCGTGAGGTAGCTTAGGCCCCGTGAACGGCAGCACTGCCGGTACCCAAACCACCGATCGACAAAAGTCCCTACGCAGGGGCAGCGGTTTCGAAGTCTTCGTCTGCGTCGTTGTCGCCTTCGGTGGGCTTATCTTCTTCCGGTGGGGCATACTCGTCATCGCTGTCTCTCGCCTCTGTCGAGTATGTACGACCATTTGCATTTTTCTGGATCCCTCTGTCACCCAAAGAAGGGCCTTTCCCGGCTAGACCTTTGCGCCGTCTGGCCGCGGACGATAATTTCTTTTCTTCCGTTGCGCGGTTCGTCTTTGTTTCTTTTTTCTTTGGTCTGCCCGGGCCTCGTCGAGGTTTGTCTGTCGATACGTCGATCCTGTAATTCGTCACTTCTCACGAGTGATGGAGTGTTGGGAGGAGATTGATTAGTCGGGAGGGCCTGTACATACTTAGAGATTGCGTTTTCTGCTTTTGTCTTGATGCCCCCAAAATTACTGCCAATCAAACCCTCTGAGGGTTTCTTCGCGTGGTTCATGAAAAGAATGCTTGACCTCAACATATCTCTGGCATCTAGCCCCCGAACAGCTGACCAGATTCCAAGACTCAGGTCTGTGAGGACAACATCCCAAGCAACTGATCCTACAGCAGGGTGTTCACTCATGGCCCCAAAGACTTGGCCAATTGCTGTGGAACCACGGCCAAGGACCGATCGGTGCTCTTCCTTAAAAGGTTGCAAGAGACTATGTCGATAGTAAGTACTCTCTGGTGTGTTATGGAAAAGTGCCAAGGCTGTTGACTTGAGGTGAAAGCCAGCCGAGATTGTCGATATGCGCGGAAAAGAGTCGTGTAAGTTGAGTGTGAATCATGAGGGTTCCTTGCTACAACCCCCATCCTGAAGGTATTACATACGGGAGTAACAGGAAAGTAAATGGTAAGAATCCTGAAATGCACGAGACTTTCACAAAAGCGGTTCGTACCTGCTTGAGGTTACTGGAACGGAAGCTCTTGTCAAGTCTCGAACATTTTCAGGTAATGGCATGGGAGTGAGAAGAACAGCGACGAAAAAGATATTCTGTGCTTAGGATAGGTTGACCAGCTGGGCAAGTGCCAGAAAAGCCCAAAGATTTGAGATCTAGAATGCAATGTCAATCGTGGCCCAGGATGAGAAACAAGAATCGATTTTTTGGTGGCATTTGAATCATTGGAGTTACACAACAAATGTATACCTTGCGTCTTTGGCCCTCGTGAGCTAAGTAGGTGCTCCAAGAGATGAGTCCAAGATTAACTTGCTGACCCCACCAAAAGTGACGAGCTTTCTCTGCCACAATTTCAAGAGAGTCACGATAGAGTGGTGTATCATTCAGCCATCTCACGAGATGGAATCGTCCGGGATGTTCACCTGCTCTGATAGCTCCTTTGTCGCCGAATAGACTATGACATCGCGGCAGCATTCATTACAGCAACTTCACAAACCTTTCAGGCAACTCAACGCCTCGCTCAGTAGCCCAAACTCGATATGACAAGAGGCCAAACTTCACTCCAAAGAATCCAGCTGTTATGAGGCTGATAAGTGACAAGACGGAGAAGGTTTGAACGCATCCTCTCCGCAGGGCTTCTCGATGTCGAGTAGCTGAAGATGGAGGCAGAGCGAGGCAGGAGCGGTAGATAGTGTGTCCTGCGACGAGCGAAAGGTATATGGTCACGAAGATATGAGCTCCCACCACGGCTGCGGGGATGTAGCTATCTCGAGGTTAGTGATTCTCCGAATCAATGAGAGGCGAATCTCAAACCCGAAACACGGCTACAAGAAGAATTTCAACTTGACTAACCTAGGGGACGATTCAAGAGGAACAGGCGCCAAGATCTCAACTTCCTCAGCACGAGCTACATGCGCAGAATCTGCGGGCTGAAAAGCTGAAGGTTTCAGGAAGCAAAGTCAGAACATAAGTTGTCTTTGTGAAACTTCTCACCATCCATGAGCGAAGGGGTTGATGATTGAATGTTGTTACTTGACTTCACATCCTCATACGTCATGAGAAGTAGGAATGTTGCAGCGGTGGAATGTTGGAAGTCCAGGTCATCGCTTCCCCAAACTTGGCAAAAGTAACCGGTCACGTGCCAGCTCATATTCAGCCAACGATCGACCCGCCTCAGCCTTGCAGGTGGGCAGGGGTTCAATGGCTGTCTGGAGCCAATTGACCACATGGACAGAGGCCTCGTTGCTTGAGCTGGACTTCCACACTGCGACATCCGGCGAGGCTTTCTATGAAGAAGACACCTGTAGATTGCAGTTGAAGATTGTGTATCTGGTCTTTGAGGGCTTCACTTTCCTCTTTCCATTTTCTGCTGCAGCGATAAATAGTTCAAGATGTATCATCTAGCTAAAGGGCTGTATCTGTATGCGACGAGCAAGGAAGGTATATCTTCATCCCCCTCCATCCCTCGATTCGCTGCCTTTCCTTAATATCCCTCTGCTTTCTACTTGCAGACGCCGTTTCTATTTTTTCAATGTCCTTTCATATATCAGTAAGGAGTTTTGCTAACACATACCCTAGAATACTCCGTCCTCCTCCTCGGCCTCGACAACGCCGGCAAAACCACCTTCCACGAACAAGTGAAATCGCTCTTCCTACCCTCCCACCCCAATCCTAAACTCAAAACCGTACCCACCGTCGGGCAGAATGTCTCCACCATAACCATGCCAGACATGTACCTCAAGCTATGGGACGTGGGCGGGCAACACAGTCTGCGCAAGCTCTGGCAGAGCTACTACACGTCCTGCCACGCCATCGTCTTCATAATCGACAGCACGGATATCGGGGATGGGAATCTCGAGCACGATAATAGCGGGAGGTTGGAGGAGTGTAGGTTGGTGCTGGAAGATGTGCTGCAGCATTCTGAGACGGAGGGTGTGCCGCTACTGGTATTGGCCAACAAGCAGGACAGGGAGGATTGTGTCGAGGTCGTGAGGATTAAGGAGGGCCTTGTGAAGAAAGTTTTTGAGGGGGAGAAGGGTGCGAGTATTAGGGATAGTAGGGTGTTACCTGTGAGTGCGTTGACGGGGACGGGTGTGAAGGAAGCCGTGGAGTGGGTGAGGAGCAGGGTGAAGTGGAATAAAGAGGGGAGACCGCCGGTTATGAGGTGACTCTGGAGGAGGAGATGGTTTCTGGGAATAAGGTATAGACAGCGCGGCGTTTGGGATGGACCTGATATCAGGTGGGATGTGATGATTTAGAAGCATGGCTTTGGATTTTTTCTATGAACTGATTGAGCGTTAGACTTGCCGAATGCCAGATATTCATGAAATATCCAAACCCGAATACTTTCATACAACTTCATTCCTGAATTCTTATTCAACACCAACTACTTCCTTCAACAACCCCGTCTCAGTATCCTGCACAAATCCCAAGATCTGCATTCCCTTAAAGAAAGGGCTGTCTTTCAAAATTCCCACATCCTCTTTCACACTCTCATCGGGACTACATTCATCAGCACCTTTCTCATTCTCCCGTGTTCCCATTCTTTCCAAAGCACCCTCATACCCCAGAAAAGAAAACAGACAGACAAACTCACCTTACAAAAGCACCAAACTTCACCCCCTCCAAAACCCTCTCTACTTCTCTGTCCTTCCCTTGCCCTTTCCCCTCTCCTCCAACCTCAACACTCCCCCTCAAAACCCTCCTAATAGCCTCATCATCCGCAGTCTGCAGTCCACAATCCGTATGATGCACCACCATAATAACGCCTTTCTTACCCGCATTGCCCACAGCCGAGAGGACAAGGAGTGTCGACATCGCAGCATGGACTCTACCACCTGCTGTACGGACTACCGTTGCTTCTGCATAGCTAGCTATTAGAGACTTCGGGGAAGTGAAAGATGTTAGGGATGAGAAGATGGACTTACTAGTCGAAGAATCCATACCCAAAAACTCCTCTGGCGTCACACGGGGATCTGTACAAGCCACTATCCGAACCCTCACAAGTCAGTAAAGTACCAAAGCCCGTAAATATTTCAATCCTCCCAATCTTTCCCATTTTCTGCATATCCCCTCCATACCTTCAAAAACTTCAATCACAGGGCAGGAATCAACAAGACTTCATCATTTGAAAAAGCAGCACTGCACCGCATCGACGTATTCATGCCCAGCAATTTCAATCGCAAGATTAAATCCCAAGCATCAAATGAATATCCAGAAAGCTACACACGAGACCACCCAAACGAACACGCGAAATACAACAATCAAAAAGCGAAGAAAAGCACCTTAAACCAACGAGAAAACTCAAAAAAGGAAAAGAAAGACCCACCAACAATAACCGTCCCATCAACCCTCTCCCTCCCCTTCCTCTGCATATCCACAAAGCGAACGGGCGATACATAATCCTCTCTCTCTGCCCACTCCCTGACTCCCCAGGACGTACAAATCAGCCCAATCCAGCCCAGCCCAGCCCAGCTCACTTCATATAATGATATAAATCATATCCAGCAGCTCGGGGTTTGGAGTAAAAATAGCAAAAACGACAAGTACAGGGAGAGAGACAAACGAACCTATTCCTCTCCAAATATCCCTTAATCCTAGGATCCATCTTCGGATATCTATCCAGCAGCACTTCCGACTTCGTATAACATTCAACCCTCTTTCCCCCTCACTCAATGGTAAAAAGGTCTCCGGATCAAAATCGAAAACCAACGGAATATATGAAGCAAGGCTTCAAGGCTCTCACGCTCCAAGGCTATTCAATCTCCCAAAAACAAACACAACTCACAGCTAGATATCTGATATCCTAATATAACATTCTCAAAAAAGATCCAGCTCCTCGGGTCGTCCAGTCAACCCCCACGTTTCAACCACACCCGCATTTACCTTATCTCCTCTGCAGGGCGGCGGCGGCGGCCCATCGCCATCCCACCACTAGCGCCTATCATTTTTACTGCCTTAGTGAGGGGTAAAAAATAGATAGAGAGAGATAAAGATAAAGTATTGTATCATACCTAAGAGAGGGATGGAGGGGTACAGTACGAGGTATGAAATCATATGTCTTACATTTCCTCATAAAGTACGGGGTGCAGGTGGTTGGATGGATGGGTAAGGTGGGAAAAGTCAATTGCGAAAAGGGGGGTGGCATGTGCTTCTCTCTCGATCTAGATTCCACACCTACCTAGGTAACTAGTTATCAGAATTAGGTTATATCACAGAAATCCGAGAGGACCCAAGGAGAATTCATCATTTCGATCCGAATCGGATTGCTTTGGATTGTTCTCACTCCCTATCTGCTGTAGAGACTATCCTTTCGTTCCTCAGATGCAATCAGCATCCATTACCACATTAACACCACGCACCTCCAATTCCCACCCGCCGTCCATTCATCACACCATTCATCATTCCATCCATCTTAAACCCACCCACCCACAAAAAAACAAACGCCAGAACCCATCCTTCCCGCCCTTCAAACCTCAAACCCGTGAAAACGCCAGACTACCCAACCCATCCCGTCCCAACCATCTATCGCATCGCTAAATCAGACAAAAGACAACCACCCAATCCCAATTTCGCAAAGATCATCTCATCTCAAAAGGATCCGAGCCGAGATCCATTTCTAATTAAAAAAGAGAAAGGTCGGACAGCCGTAGCTAGACCAGTGAAAATCATTCCGAGAGAGAGAAAAAAACAGAAGCAGAACGCACGCTAGCAACGCAATCTGTGGTATTTGTGCTGAGAAAGATCGGGATTCGCCGTAAGATCAGCGTGTGCTGTAGGTATCCGTCCATCGGCAACTCATTCTTCTCCGTTGTGTGTGTTATAATTTGAAAATCTTCTCCAGCTTCGTACAGACGTAAGGCGTAGAAATCGAAAATCGAATTAGGTCGTTCTATCGTTTCAAAGTCGGGCCGTTTCGTCATGAAGTGGTAACGTATGTGTCCTGCATCCTATGTACTAATCGTTCAGAAGGTGCTCCAGTTCCAATCCCTAGGTACGCTTGCTCCCAGACTCTCTGGTACGCCTGTATTCTTTTGTCCAAAAACACTGCCGATGCGGCTGACACGGGTGCCTGCACAGCTCACAGTGGGTGTGGTCGGTGTGTCTTGGTCATGAGAGCTCTCACTATTCGAGCGACTTGATCTAGCAATCTTCCATCTCAGGTAATCGGTGTAGCAGTGCTCGCATGCGCGGACTTTGGCGCCTTCAGGGTGGTAGTTGGCATCATGGTCCAGAGGGATAGCATGGCTCGAGTGTCTGTCGCAGAAGATGTTACCGCATCGTCGGCAGTGATGTTTCCGAGATAGGAAACCAAAGTAGACCTGGCAGGTTGTGTCATCGCAAACGACGGATTCGGAGTCAGGCTGGATGGAAAATAGGCAATTAGCATGAAATACGTAATGGGAATTGGAACGAGTCAATGAGAACCAAAGGGTTTCGGGCGTGAGCATATGCAATGTCCTAAAAAAATCTGCAGGGCACGCGAGCGTTTGTTTGGCCAAGCGATGCGCTGAGAATGTTTGTTGCATGGGTAAATCCCCCATCTCAACATTATTTCAGCACGCAATACCCCTCAAGGTATCGCGACATCAACCTCGAGACACCATATAAAGCCACACATATCCCCACAGTTTGTGCTGGCGCAGAGTACGACTTCAGAGAAAATCTGCTAACATACCTTCCAGTGTTCTCTCGAAGGCAAGCCCTTGACCTTGCCAAATCCCTCCAGTCCCTCAGAACTCCATTCAGCTTCGACTATCGCGCCCAATCCAAACTTGCCGCTGTCACCAGTAGAACGTCTACTCAGCGTCCGCAGAGGGTCTGAATCATCAAAACTGTTGTCCTTGCTATGTGGCGGGGTCAAGGGTGATTGTCTGGCTGTTCTCTTAGGTGGATCTGTAGGTCGCAATACTGCTGGCACATAGAGGGGGGACTTTGGCGGGCGCAGCTGTCGAGTATGGGCTGAGATATGCGCAGGAATGCCTGCTCGTGGAGATGTGGGAGAGGTATTATTGGGCGTAGCGGTCGCAGAGTTGATCGGGGAGGTTTGTTGTGAGTTGAAGAGGCTATACTGAGTCGGCGACGCTGTGAACTGTTGCACAGGCATCGCGAAATCTGTTGCCATAGTTGTTGTAGTTTTCTGAGAGTATTCGAGATTATCGTCTGACGTGGAGGAGGTAGGGAGGAGGATCTGCTGAACCGGCTTCTCGAGAAACATTCAGATGGGAGACTGGAGTCGGTGTGCAGGGAAACTGAGCATAAGATTGGGCAAGATCGGAAGCCGTATTATCGCGACAATGCGACAAGAGCTTGGTGCCGGTGTCAGCTCACAGAGTCAGAGTCAGAATTCGGATATCATAGGCCCAGCGAGTGATACAGCCTTGTCGGAGTTGTCGTCGTACAATGGAACAAGAGTAGCAAGAGTGGGCAAACCGAGGACCACGTTCCTGGCAGGAGTTTAGATTCCACAAGTCGAATGGTATGCGGATAATGAGCGAGGAGAGGAGTGAGGTAAGAGCGTGTGCGAGTGATGTTCGAGTGTGTTACGTCGGGATGTTGCTGCAGTTGAGTTATCGTGGCTTGCACCTGCTCCTGGTCCTGGTGTTTTGGTACTGCGAGGACGAGGTTCTGGACTCGGCCCGCGCCTAAGATGACGAAGGCGTTGATAAGCCTCGTGGTAATTGCTCAATCAAGTACACGGGCAACGACGAGGCTATTGTAGACGAGTAACTCTGGATAAACTGGTTGCACAAAGCAATGTTGGATACTTTGTTTGTGAGAGCGAGGTGAGGGAGGAGTGTAAAGTCGGGTTGGTTGGGCAGGCAGGTAGGTTGTCAATGAACGAAATTCACAGCGGGACAGTGATGGAGGGCAGGACATGGATGATGGAGGGTCCTCCCCTCGGTGCAAGTACATAATAGCTGCGAAATATGGCAGCACTAGGTCCGCCCCTTCAGTTGATAATGATTGCAATGGGCCAAAATTATCAACTGTCTGCCTGTGATTCGTCCATCTTGATTATTCCGAGCAAGGTTCTGGGGCAACATCGGAGCGAGCACCATCCTGATCCTAGCAGCACTCCAGCACTCTAGTCACCCTAGGTAAAATGCCGTTAAGACTTTCAGGGTGCAGCACAGTGCCATCGGCTTATGCGGCAACAGGCGGCCTTCGACGTTTTCTGGCGGTAAGGCAAGGTAAGTAAGGTTGGCGGTAGATGCAATATTCAGCCACACCGCATGTGCAATTGCCAGTACAGCCAGGCAGGCCAAACGAAAAGAAGTAAGTGAAGGCATACCCATCCCCCAGATTTCCTCTCTTGAAAAGAGAAGAGCATGTCTCACCTGCTCCATGATATCTCCTTCATTCAGCCGCATGTCCTCCCCCATAAGACAATCAGCCCAATTGGAGCGGCAGGACTGAAGTCGGACAGTCGGACAGGGCCTGCGCTATCGATAGATAATAATCTCGATTTCCTTTGATCGTCCCTCTGTCTGGCACTGGCGAGGTTTAGTGCTGCACGTCGTACAAACTGTCGCGTGTGCAGCACGCTAGAAGTCTCGGCCAAGGGTCCTGAATGGCTGGCCTGCCCGTTCTTATCGCAGCGAGATGAGTGGCCACAAGGCCCAGTGACAAGTCTGGAAGTCTGGCCGAGGGGCAAGGGCGAGGGGCAAGGAGAGGTGACACTCGGGTGGAGTTGGGTTGGGACTCGGGAGTGGTCCAGTGGACTCCCCTGCCCTCCCAAGCAGCACGGCCAGCCAGTCGATGCTCACCAGAAAAAGAAGCGATGAAGCGATGAGGCCGGCCGCCGTTAGGCGAGACAACTCCCATTGCTTTGCTGCAGAGTGTTTCTAATCCTGCCGATTCGCTGCAGCTTGCATCCCGTCCATGTTGCAGCAGGACGAAAACCGTTGATGCTCATCAGGACGATCGTTGTCAGTTCGAGGATGGCCCCCCACAGACAAGACAAGGCAAGACAAGACAACAAAAGGAGAGAGCCTCAACTCCCAGGAACCCCCTCGTCAGCCTCTCAACTTGCACTTTCGAGTCTTGACATCCTGCTAGAAACCTTCCTAATAGGTACATCAAATCTGACTCGTGTTCGCCGGTCTTCCTTCCATTGGCGGTGAGGTGCGAAAAATACCCCCTTTGGGCGAAAGGTCATCATAGACGCCGTCATAGGATCGCTGCCTTCATTTGTTAAGGGCACGCGAACAAGCCCGCTATTCGGCCGCGAATCCATGCAGCTAAACTCAATTGATTATCGGGCAAACTCCCTCGGCTATGGGGAGGGTGCATGGCAGTCGTCTCTCTGTGGCTGAGAGCTTGCAATCGAGACTGCAGTTCATCATCAAGTACCTCCGTCTCCGTCGTCCAAATGGAGGCGGCGTCATCCCTTCATTAATCTATCACTCCTGGGACGGAAGCACATCTTTCGGTGGTTCTGGGGAAATGTACCGATATTTGTGGGGAAGCTTGGGGGTTTGATGGGATTGAGATCTCAGGAGTCCGGGTAAAAACCGAGAAGTGTGGCAGCCAGAGAGCTTCGAAAGACTTGACTGGATCATCTCTGAGGGAGGTGATGTACCGGTAATCTCGGGCGTGAGGGTAACGCGTCGAGACGTGGTAGGTTTTGACGAGT
The DNA here is from genome assembly GCA_017366145.1 of Cadophora sp. M221. Classification (NCBI taxonomy): domain Eukaryota; kingdom Fungi; phylum Ascomycota; class Leotiomycetes; order Helotiales; family Ploettnerulaceae; genus Cadophora; species Cadophora sp. M221. The sequence continues at coordinate 11,765 of JAFJYG010000781.1, forward strand.
CCAAGGGAATCGAACATTCCGTGGATGGGAGTCCTCGCGGTACTTTGGACGATTGCACAAGTTGAACTGATCTAATGGAGGTACCTTTGTCACTGATGCCGGATGCTTTCATAGGCGAGAATTGACTGTACTGTACTGTACGAGGTACGGTCACTTCTCGAGGTGATATCGAGGTGGTTAGCCGGACCGTCGAGGATAAATGTATGTATGGTCCTGCACCAGATTCCTCAGTCCCGGTCCATCGATAGGCTGCTGGATAGCTATAAGCAGTTGTGTTCTCTATATGACGGGAACAGACATCGAAAGTCGTGGCAAACATCTCGAAGGCGGTTATGCTGTACACGTTATTGTGCGACTTCCCATCATGGCATCAAGAAGCGAGAAAGATCGACAACAAAAGGACGTTGGACCGTAACTGGCTGGAGCAGGATCCTTCAATATGGATAAAGTCCAAGTTTAGATCCTGCCATCTCCCAATCTGATTTGAGAGGGCGTGAACCATCCAATGTCCAGGGCATTTTTCGTCCAAAGTTTCTCAGTCCAGGATCGGAATAGAACTCTGGAGGCAATGGAGCTCGCCTTCTCAAGTCCATGAGGTATTCGCAATGAGTCGGTGATCATCCGGCATCATCCTCGGCCAGGCGAAATCTGACATATGGTGGCGATCACTTAGAGGCAACTGTAACCTGCAAGGCGAATCCGCCGTTTGTCTGGCACTGCCCAAGGTAAGATGAGATGAGATACTTCGTAAGGTATAGCACCGATGCCTAAGTAGCTCGAGGCCAGCTTCAATGAGAGCTGTCGAGCAATCATTTGTATGATGACCCATTTTGGTTTTCGATGTCGAGGGTCGATAGAAGGAAACTGAGAGATTCCAATTCCTGATACCGAAACATCAAAGTTTACTTACTGAGAAAATAAATCGGTTCGGAATATCTTTTCTCCTTCAACTGTTCGTCTCACGCTGCGAACATCCTGGGATGGAGGATGGATCCAAGCGAAAGGTTGCTGCACTCGTTAGCTCCCAACCAGCAGCCAGCCAAACTTATTCTTGACCACAAGTCCAAATATCAGTGAGCGGAATGATGAGACTCACAAATTTTGAAATTTTGACTCTTTCCTACTGCACAGAGAGAAATTCGTTCGAGCCAAGCAGAAGTGAGATATCATGTAATTATGGCCGTTCTGGTCGTTCTTGTCCCGTTTTGGGAGACAGTGAGCTTCCCGCTAGCCCCCGCAAAAGTGAGACTAGCTTCGTCAGCCTTTCACGTTCATTCGCTGTGTTGAATCTCACCCAGACCTCGGTATCCACCTGTTCGACGACGAGAATATTCACGAGCAAGATGCTCTCGTTTCGTGATTACCCCAGACTCGGGTATCTCACGTCAGAATCACTCATTTAGAGAGCTTTTGATGGATCTAGCCTTTCTACTTTGGTCTTACATTACGCCGGATTCTTGTGTGGATATCATCAGGGCTTGGATGAACTGCATCACGTACAAAGCTCGTGACAGAGGAACAACAACAACAACAACAACATGACGTCTAAAGCAATCGAAGTCGTTGGGCATCTCCCTACCCTCCTACCAGATGGCCCAGAAGAAAGTCCTTTTACCGAAACCAATTGGATTACCTTGCTAGCTATAATGGACACCGTCATCCCCTCGATTACGAGACAAAAGTCCACCAACAGCATCGAAAATAATCAGAAGACAATATCAGAGGAAGAGTACCAAACAACAATCACCCACCTAAAAGAAACTGTCGTCGATCCTCCAAACACCAAAAACCTAGATGAGTTCCTCGCCGAGCGAGCTTCGGACATCCCAGGATTCCAGCAACTACTCAAACGGTCACTCATCTTCTACACACCCCAAGATTCGAGAAAGGGACTTGGCTTCATACTTTCAGCTCTAAAGTATATTTCCCAACCCCACATAATCCAAGAACAAAATACAATTCCCAAAGCTAACCCCTCTCCAGCACTCGAATTGGATCTCGCATCCTGACAGGCTACACAACGCCCTTCCACTCACAGCCCATCCTCATCCGGGAAGAAATCCTCGAGCGATGGAGACTATCCTATCTCGCACCACTCAACGTAGTCTACAAGCAAATGACCACTCTAGCCAAAAGCCTCTGGCTCAAAACCAGCCCAACCCTCCACAACGTCTCAGGGTACCAGCCTGTCTCGCACCACTCAAAGCCCGAATCAAGTCACGAGTACGATTTCCTGCAATTCTCTCCTGGCAAAGAGCCAGAAACTGTGGAGACGGATGTAGTGATTGTAGGATCTGGCTGTGGCGGAGCTGTCTGTGCCAAAAACCTCGCGGAGGCAGGCCATAGGGTGCTAGTTGCTGATAAAGCGTATCATTTCTCGCCGTCACAGTTACCCATGAATGAAGAAGCAGGGGGGATTCATCTCTTCGAGAACGGTGGAGCTATACATAGCGACGATGGATCAACAGTCATTGTAGCAGGTAGTAGTTGGGGCGGAGGCGGCACCGTGAACTGGTCAGCGAGCCTTCAGACGCAGAGTTTCGTCCGGAAAGAATGGGCACAGGATAGAGGCTTGACGTTCTTCGAGACTGCGGAGTTTCAAAATTGTCTGGATAGGGTGTGTGATCGGATGGGTGCTTCGACGGAACATGTTCGTCATAATCACGGGAATCGTGTACTTCTAGAGGGATCGAGGAAGTTGGGATATCATGCAAAAGAGGTACCGCAGAATACCGGAGGCGCGGAACATTATTGTGGACATTGCACGATGGGATGCGGTTCTGGACATAAGCAAGGTCCGGTTGTTACTTGGCTGCCAGATGCTGCGAAGGCAGGCGCTAAGTTCATGGAGGGATTTACAGTCGACCATGTTATATTTGACGAGTCGTCCGGTGTCAAGAAAGTCGTTGGTGTGAGAGGGAAATGGGTTTCTAGAAATGCAAGTGGGGGTGTTGAAGGGCCATTGTCTGGAAAAACAGTGCGAGAGGTAATCATCCGAGCGAAGAAAGTCATCATATCATGCGGCAGTCTCTGGAGTCCAATCGTCCTACTCAACAGCGGTCTAAAGGTTCGTAACTCATCTCAATCCAACACGAGCCTAGCTGACGTAACCTGACCAGAATCCTCACATCGGACGAAACCTATACCTGCATCCCGTCAACACGGTAAACATGGTATTCCAAGACGACGTCCGACCATGGGAAGGTAAGAAAGAATCTCCTCAAAGAAGCCCCAAACACAAAAGAATACTATACGATACTAACACACAACTCATCACCCCCAGGCGGAATCCTCACAAGTGTCTGCACCACCTTCGAAAACCTCGACGGCCTCGGCCACGGCGCAAAACTCGAAGCGACATGCATGCTCCCATCCATGAACCTCGTCCTCCACAACTGGACCAACGGCCTCCAATACAAAACCACCGCCCTCAAATTCCGCCACTCAAACGGCTACATCTCCATCGTGCGTGACCGTGATCCAGGACGCGTGTACAAAGACGCCGTCAGTGGCCGTCCGAGGGTGCAGTATACACCAAGTGTGTTTGATCGCGGGAATATCCTCGAGGGCGTTGTTGCGCTGGTGAAGATTGCGTACGTGGAGGGCGCGAGGGAGATTCATGTTGTGAATTCGGGTGTTATGCCGTTCATTCGAGACTTGGCATCTGAAGACCACGACTCTCCTAATCCTGGTGTAACTGATCCCGCCTTCACAGCTTGGGTCGAAGATCTCAAACGCATAGGCAATAAACCGCCCATGGCATCTTATGCATCAGCTCATCAGATGGGCTCGAATAGGATGAGTGTGCTTCCACAAGATGGAGTTGTGGATCCTGAAGGTAGAGTCTGGGGGGCTGAAGGCCTGTTCGTTGCGGATGCGAGTGTCTTCCCTAGTGCGAGTGGAGTTAATCCTATGATTACGAATATGGCGATTAGCGATTTCATATCGAGGGGGGTTGGGAGGGAGTTGAGTGGTGAGGAGGAGATTTGAGATGAGCGGGGAAGGGGAGGGGAGTTCTAGGATCTAGTGGCTTTTGGTACTTGACTTCACTTGGTGGTGTTCGGTGTAAGTCTCTCAATCGGTGTCCCGTTGTGTGTTGTGGGAGAGTGGGTAGGACTGGTAGTTAACTCATTTACCTTTATTTTCTTTCATCAAGATCCACTTCATTCAAAAAACGGTATCGGAATATTAGACCAGGCGTCTCGTAAAATATTGAGGGGTATGATCTATAAATTCATAGCTGTAACTTGCTTTCAATTTTGAAAACTGCATTCAATCGATTTCTCATTCGGAAACAATAGTTCATCGAACCACTAAACTGAATAAATAGGGGCTCGCTCGCTAAACCAACATCTCCACTATTTCTTCCACTAATGTTCTTAAGATATCTGGGTAAGCTCGTGGTTTCAGTACAATCCTCTAGTCCTGTAGGTCATGATAAACGGGAGGTGGCAATACTCTATGGCCAGCAGTTATACTCATACCCATACAATGGTCATAGAATGTAACTGCTTGGCTGCGGTTCGGTTCGGCTTGGTTTGCAAAGCAGGAACATCCGTCACACGAGTGGCACATTTTTGAGTCGAGGAGGATATTGTCATTCATTCTAAAGTCCATAAAATCATCAATCATTAAACCCACAAAACCAGTTCATCCCCAACTCCGAAAAAATCAAACCAAAACCAAAACCAAAGCCAACAACCAAACTCTCCAAATCCAAATCCAAAATCCAGCATCTTAAAAACCCAAACCTAAACCCACCCCCTCCCAAACCGCCCGCACCCCGACCAAACCCGCATAAGCCCCCACAAAACAAACCCCAAGTAAATCCTCCACACTCCCACACTCCCAAAACAATCCACCCAACATGCCCATCGCAATCAAAACACCCACGAAGCACGACTGCCAAGCCACCGTCAGCTCCATGCAAGAAAGGAGTGTGATCCAGAACAGGACTACGTACCAGAATGGGCAGGAGGGAGTCCTATTGTCGTCGAGTTGGCTGGATATCCAGGAGTTTAGGCAGGGGGGGCAGTAGGTGTTGAGGCAGGTGCTGTTGTGGCATTGGGTGGATGCTGTGGGGAGGGTGGTGTGTCGGCACATGTGGCAGGGTTGGGTGGTGGTGGTGGTGGTTGGGAGAGGACGAGTGCTTGTTGCGTTGGAAGGGGAGCGTATGGACCAAGCGGATGGTGCTGGAACTGACGGACGGGTTGGTGAAGACGACCGGGAAGAGGTTGGTGTCAATATCGTTGGTGAAGTTGATGAGCTTGAAGATATTGATAGTGTGGCTGGCGGCGGCGCTAACGGACTTTGTGGAGGAGAGAGGAAGAGCAAAGCTGGGTTCATGGGCGGTGGGATGGAGATGTCGGAGATGATACTCAATGCTAGTGTGCTTGGAGTATACAGTCCAGGATTTGAGGAAACATTAGAAGACCTTGACGACCTTGAAGACGTTCTGCTCGTTGCTTGTCGCAGCAATGTCTCGAGAATTTCAACCCGGTCTAGGAGGGTTTGAATGTCGTGTTGTGTAACAGGTTGATCGGCGACAGCTGTTGAGGTAACTTCATTGGACGGTGATGTGTTTTGAGGTGGTGAAGGAGGTGGTGTGCTGAGTTGACTATTCTGGAATGGCGATGTTGAACTTGTGGCACCGCCATGAGAGTTCCCCACTGACGGTCTGGTCCGTTGGTTGTTTATTGTAATGTTTAGATTGATATCTCCAGCAGCTCGGATATGACCAGATACGACAGCTCCGGTAGCCGATCCAGGAAGTTGATTGTGTTGGACAGCCAAGTTTGAGACAGTAGATTGTGTCCTTGACGAAGGTGTGCTTGAGGTTCGCGATAAGATGGTGCTTGTCTCGCGTGGTGAACCTGGCTCTGGGGGACTCATACGCGAGGAGCTTCTCGTAGATGGCAAGCTACTATGAGAGGATGTTGTTGAACTCGTAGACAATGATGGAGATGAGGTACGATGGCTCGATTCGGGCGAGGGAGCCGCCGAGCGGCCTATCTGCGAGCTTCGAGAGGAATGAGTCGACGAAGTAAGCGTGGGTGATGGTTGGTAGGAGGAAGTTGATATAGAGGACGTCGGCACGCCCCTAATTCGCCGATGTAGTCTCTGGTTGTCAGCTGCTGCCAAAAGCACGCGCAGCCACTGAGATGCCACTGCGTCTATTTTGCAGTTTCTGCCTTGTTTTTGATGCCAGCGAGGGCAAAGCGTGAGCCATGCAAGAGTCTCCAACGTTTCCAAAAGCCGATCTTCGTCTGCAACATGGCGTACTATTGAGACCCGTGAGAGTGAATCAAGAATTTCGCTAGCCTGGACCAAGTACTGGTGCCTAATGAAAGAATTTCTGCATCGTAATCCCTTCTTAGTAGTTCCAACACAGGTGAACCCGGGCGCTTCGGGATAGACGTCCAAGATAGCGCGGGGGTTCCAGATGGGCATGATGAGTGATGGAGATTCAACTTGGAGGTAATGACAATTAGAAGACAAGAAACGCAATGACAGCTCTCAGCGAAGAAGGCTTTTCCTTATATTATAGGAAACTACTAGGCTTAGCAGGCAGACTCGCTGCGCTGGCCATTGCTTCAAGGCAAAAGATCACACCGAAGAATAATCCAATTAGAGACTTCCAATACTTCGCATCTCTCTAGCCCCTCTATCCATGATCACGTTGGTTTGAAAACCAACATTGGCTGCTTATCCATTAGGGAGGAGCAACGAATAGCAACTCCTCTCCCCCCTCCATCACCAATCCTTCCAGACAGAGAACGGGAAGTTCCCAGACTCGAACTTCTACTTTAGCTCACAGAAGAAAGCCTTCCGACGGTACATGCAAGAAGAAAGAGCGGGTATAGCATACGCAGAACAGACTGCACAGCCGTCTGCAAAAGGCGAGCTGGTGTTGGGCTTTCTAGCAGACTACCACATCCCCGCAAGACAAGGAGCACCAAAATAGATGGGCCGCCGCCAGGCTGTGCACTCAGAAGTACAATGCATTCCAAACTTTCTCTCGGCAGAAATCTACCTCTGAAGATGGCCAGCTCGTAGATCGCTATCGCCTCGAGGGGTTTCTGAGACGAAAGATGTATGAGACCCTCAACGAGACCTCCCAATGCCACAGCACGTGATTGTACGTGAACAACATTTTTTCAAATGGGCGCTTCTACCACATTGGCAGCAAGGCAGAAACAAGAACCCAGAAGTCTGCCTCGTTCGAAGAGTCCGTCCAGCGAATCCTCAACCGCAAAACGCATCGTAATCACGATAGAAACGCGGAGAAAGTTCAGGCCACTCCTTGTCGACCGCAACTTGCAGTAGGCAGAGACAATGAATGTGCAGATGGAAATTGGAAGAAGTCTGAGAAGTAAGGAGAAGAACAAATAATTCAGACACTTGACTGGGAGATCTGGTCGATTTGGTTGTTGTGAAGAAGTCGTGACGAAATCTGGCAACATTTGGTGAGACGTGCACTCCATCCCCTTGGTGAGGTCTGCTGACTAGCCCCTGAAAACAAAAACAAAAAATATGAAGAAAATCAGGCTAAAACACTTGCCTGGTACTAAATATCTGTCAGAGCAAGATATACTAATTCCCGAAGGAAGATAGAGATTCTGGGCTCTCACGGGGCACTGTACAAAAAAAAGACATGATCATGTGATCCTGAAATACTGGGTTTTGTTTCCCAGATCTCCCTCCCTCAATCTCAACGATCAACTCAGAAAGAAAGAGATTGAGTCCTTGGTGGGAATTTGAAGAGTTCGATTTCTTGAAAATTATTTCTAAGTAGAGTTCTGAAGATAAGTGAGGGAGATTGCCTTCGCTTTCCTGCTTTTCCATACCCTTACCCAGTCTCATAGGTTGTCTTGGCACTTAGTAACAGTGACTTAATTAGAGTAAGAGTTTGATAAACTGTCCGATTTCATTTTTGATTATGGGTATCCTTTCCCGTGGTCCTTTTCTGAAGACGATGCTATTTACAGACCCTAAACCGGCGTCCTTGCAGTCGATTTCTCCACCATTCCTAGCTGCTCTTCGGCATCTTGGATAAAGTTACCTCGAAAAACTAGATCGTGATGTCTCTATACATTGAACTCAAAGGCCCATGCAGTTTTGGCATCGACTTGTGTCTGATATACGGGGAACCGGAGCACGCCTCTAGAATATGTATGAGTGTAGGTGCCTCTGTTGCTGGGAGCTGTCACGACACTTCGCAATCCCGGGTCATCAAAGCCTCGGGTCTGAATAGTGAGCGATCCAGATGCAGGTAAGCCAAGAGCCGCCAGATTTGAAAGCTCTATCTCCCAAGTTCCAGTCTGGGCTCGAACGCCCGCAAGAACTCGCACCTTTCTATCAGATCCAAGAGTAGCAAAGACATCGAGAGCACGATCTCCAGAGCCAGTGGTCGTCAACCTCGTACCTGTCATGCTCTGTGCGTAGTAGTTGTACATTTGCCATTGACCGTTGGGTTGGTAAGGCGACTGTGCGTTTGGTCGATACACAAGCTCAGCAAGAAAGTCATGTAATTCTCCTGTGCTGAGCCAATTCGCTCGTAACCCGGTTGCGTTGTAGCGTTCTAGTCGTGCCATGTGCCATGCATTGGCAGCATTAACTCGGTCCTCTCCAGCGTTGATATACTCGTTGATGCAGTATGATCGCTTGGGAGCGCCATACCGAGCGAAGAAAGAGTCCATGGTGACAACGTTGTTTTGAAGATCGGCCACGGGTTCGTTAGCTGGACCAAGTATATGCCATGTATATTGATCCGGGACGACATTTTGAGCCACAATATACTGCAACACATGTCAGCGCTACTTCTCCGTCGAAACCAGAGCGAAAGAGACAAGTTTTTTTCTTCTTCAGAATAGTTCTACTTCCGAAATATGATCAAGGGGCATGTACTGACCTGCATGAACTCAGTCCACCAAGGATTGTCAGCATGAGGCTGGCCTGCATACGAAGGGCCGATTAGGGGAATCTTTCGTGTAATCCCATCGGCGCTAATTAATTGTCAGTTTGCCTTACCTTGGCAGTTAAATCATATGTAAGAAAGGCAGGGCTTACCGAAACCTCTGATAGGTTCTTTTCCAAGTTTCCAGATACTGTGACAGCGGTCTCTGCCAGAAAATTGTGAGGTCCGGTTCGTTCCAGATATCGATTTTCAGCCCAGGAAGCATATTGTTGGCTTTGATATCGGCAATCAGTCTGTCGAGAAATGCATCGTAGCTAGCCCAGTTACCATTGTCCCCTGGCCAGGCCGTTCCGCTGTCGGTAGTGTCGGTTCCCCAGATGTCGTGAACGAGCAGCTGGAACTCACCACCATACTTCCGAGCAGTCTTTCTACGGTATTAGCACTCTCGTAATTTAAAATTCCCAGAGCTTAGAGATAAAGTGAGCTCTTTCGACCCTGGCTTCGTCTCATGAGGTTTGACTTCGAGATATAACTAAAGAAAGTGGAAGTATGCTAACCTTGTAGTTGCTCAAGGTAGATTGGAAACGCGGGCCATATTCGCCCCAGTGCCAGCCACGTTCGCCTACATTGAAAAGCTGAGCACCACCAGCACGGAAGTACTTCAACTTCGGGCCAGTGTAGAAGTTGTCTGGAATCTGGTTGAGCGTATCAGGGGTTCCATAAAGGATCCCACTCGCCAATTGATTTGCAGGGCCCTGCCGCCCAGCTAAGTCAACAACGGCTGTCCGTCCGGTCTGTCGATTTTCGAGATCAAGTGGTGAGGCAGCGATGGCAAATGCCAGAAGGGAAGTGATAAGAATCTTCATCTCGACTCTTGGTAGTCTCAATGTCTGGTAAAAGAGCAGTTGGGTTTGACGTCCATATTTGCAGCAGCTGGCCACAATTTATACACACTGGGGACGACATTCTCCAAGGAAATTGTTGTCCAACTTCCCCACAGTACTACCCCTCAAAGATAGAATAATAGAACACGGAGAGGCAGGATGTTGGCAACGCAAACGCTCAACTGATCATTGTCTAGAGGACTTCCGATGGGGGTGGCAAAAACTAATGCAAGAAGGCCACAAAAAGTTGTTGTAGTAAATGCCAGGACGTATGCCATGGCAGTAGTTGTCTTGGAGTCTTGGAAATTGGACAGGAGTATAGGAAGTTTTGTTTGCAAAAATGCCAAGAAAGAAGGTACTTCATACCCCACTCCAAAATGAACAAGTGCCGGCACCTTGGCAAGCTATCACACTCACAAAAGAACTATGGCAGTGGTCTGCTCACATGATAGGGTTTCGCCAGTATCCGACTTTGCAGAAATGCAAGAAAGTAGCAGCTACTTTCCCCCACAATTCTTGGCCACCCCTCCGGAGCAACTATTTGGGCACCAATAGGACTGAAGTGTAACTCGCAAAAACTCTCAACAGTTCTATTGGTGCGAAACGAACACTAGAAATAGTGAAATTATGAAGAATACGGGGGGAAGAAGTTGGATGTTGTTTCGTTACGTAGAAATTATTCGGAGAAATTTTGGTTCTCATGAAGTGTTGATGGAATGTCCTTAGCGAGATTCAGGACATTCGATGATCCAGATGAGACGAGAACAAGACCAAAAGGGATAGATCTTGGAGCAAATGAATGGTGTATCTTCCTGTTGCAAAGTCAAAAAGAGAGTATAAATAGGTAGCTATTGACGATTTTATAGAAACGTATAATATCACGTGGTGTTGGACCTAGCCTTGGCTTTAAGGTTCGTTCCAACGTCTTTCCTGCCAGGATGTTATCGATTACCTCGGAATCATCAGCATACACGAGCGACTTGGATGTTTATCTGCTCTCCCGTCCAGCTAGGTATGACGTCCTTGCTTCGTGTAGATTATCCATGTCCTTATCGCACTTCACTTTCTTGCCACAAAAGATCAAGCAGGAATAGAACATTCTGTTCCGGTATCATGCACTAGATAGCACCACATCTTAGAGCTCGTTGTTCCGATCCACAGTCCTAACAGAAGCCTTTAGATTCTCGTCGCCGAGAATGAAGTGGTCCTTGTTCACAGCCGTGTCGCTGCCCAGAAGTTGAGCAAGCATGTAAAGTCACGTGTATCAGGGTACTCGGCACTTCGTTGGCTACATATCTTTGGCCAGCATCACAATATGTATGCATTGGCTTGCTCTATTGAGTTTGGAAGAAGTTTTCTTCTAGGTTGATTTGGCCGAGTTTCTTCGAGCAACTTTGCTGAGGAGTGTTCAAAACTATGGAGGAACATGAGAAACTGTCAGTCCAGTCACTGAATATCATTTTTCAATTGCAGTGACACGACAGAACTCCTTTCAGGCATATTTATTTGCACATACAATTTGCTTCATGGATAAGGCGCACAAATTTTGTTCAATACTGACCAGTATAGGTCGTGGGGTACGATTGGCTCGCAACCCGATTGGCTCCTCCACTTGGATCACAATGGCTTCATCTGACCTCAGCGGAGTCGATGTCGCATATATCCTAGCAGCTTCCCTGAAACTTTAAGCAACTGTTGGAGACAGACATCGCACTTCAAATCGTCGATACTCGTCGCACTCAAAATGCGCCTACTAAACGCAACCACGTTTGAGTTCGAAGAATTTCTCGGGCCATGCCCAGCTTATGCAATCCTCTCACACCGGTGGCAGGATGACGAGGTGTCTCTTCAGGATATGAGTAGCGGCAGAGCGACGGGTAAATCTGGGTACAGCAAGATAGATATGTGCTGCCGTGAGGCAATCAAGCACAGTTTGAAATTCGCTTGGATCGATACCTGCTGCATCGACAAGACCAGCAGTGCAGAGCTGACTGAAGCCATCAATTCAATGTATCGATGGTATCAAGATGCGAAAGTCTGTTTTGTTTATCTTTCCGATGTCCAGGAATCTGAAGTCGATGTTCAGGATTTAGATGCACTGGATACCTCTCAGTTCAGTCATAGCTCATGGTGGACACGAGGGTGGACGCTGCAAGAACTCATTGCCCCTTCTGTTCTGGAGTTCTATAATTCGGAGTGGAAATTTCTTGGATCAAAACACGACTTGATTGATCTAATCCCGGCGATCACAGGCATACATCGCAAGATGCTTGAAAGAGGATCTGATCCAGAATCATTCAGTGTTGCGCAACGAATGTCTTGGGCTTCCAAGAGAACCACAACCAGGACAGAAGACATTGCGTATAGCCTTGTTGGAATCTTCGGTGTCAATATGCCAATGCTGTATGGAGAGGGGGAGAGAGCGTTCATCAGATTGCAGGAAGAAATTATGAAACATTCGAACGATCACTCTCTATTTGCGTGGACCGTCCAAAACGAGGGATATCGAGGGTTGTTGGCAAAATCTCCTGCCAGCTTTCAACATTCATACGATGTTATCCCTTCCATCAAGAGGCTCAGCGAAGTCCCATACTTTGTCACTAACTTCGGCCTATCTATAACACTTGCTTTCATGCCATGGACGATGGATACATATTTGGTGGCTCTCGACTGCGAAAGAGAGGACAGATATGATAGTCGGGTAGGCATTTATCTCAAACTTTTGCCGGAAAAGGACCAAGCTGCCAGAGTATCTCTGGATGGAATAGACCTAAAAACCTTCGAGCTCAGTAATTTCCCGCTGATTCATCTTCAGCAAACATACGTTCGGCAACGAGTCTGGGGAATTACTCCTCAGCCAGATCGATTGTACGGCTTCTGGATTCGAACATTGCCCCCAACGATCATGCTAGCAACTGAATCTCAGAACGTTGCATCAGACAGCTGTCAACCTATCTACAGAACTGAGGTACTATCACGAAATGTATGGCATGACAGAGAACGGTTTCTCAATATGCAAGTAGGAGATCGTGGTACAGCAGGTCGAATTTGGTATGAGTCACCCGACAAAAGTAGATACATGGTATTCAAGCTTGGATTTGACGATGGCTTCAACCCTGTTTGTCTTTGCTCATCACATGAGGTCGAAATGTCGCTACGGGACCTCCCTGTGACAGACACCAAATGGCTGCAATATCGTGTCGGAGGTAATCATGGATATTTGCAGGGAGATAGACTTACGGGCATGCGCGAGATAGTACAGCTTGTTGCAGTCTCGATAAGCAAGGAAGTGGTTGGAGGTCAGAGGATGTGGGTTGTTGATATTCAACGTGTTGTTTGACGGAAGGAGAAAAAAGGGTTGGGAATGAAACCAATATATTCTAACTTGAATTTTTTTTTTAACTGGCGCACCCATGGTGTGAACGGTATCAGTGAGCTGGCGAAACCTTGCTATTCCTTGAACTATTTCTAGTATTCTCAAAACTGGAGCTTCCGTATGTTTTTGTTCCCATCGCCGAATTTCTTTTATAACAGTGTAACTAGATTTTCTTGGGAAAACACGAGATTAGGCATGTTCGGTGCATTTGTCCTACTCTTCATCAGATTCTGGGACTACCAACATCGTCAACCAGCACACACCCTCTTTTCGGGACCTTTGACCCCCCTGCCTTTTAGCTACAGTTGCTTCCATTCTTTAAAGAACCACTAATACACCCCTCTCCCTTGCCCTTATACGCTGCAGGCCCTTATAAGCCTAGC
>JAFJYG010000782.1:0-25269 GCA_017366145.1 Cadophora sp. M221
CACTATCGTCCTCGCAACCCTCCCCCCTAAGCTCCTGACCCACCCAAGTAAATACCCCAAGTACAGCGGCGGATCAAACGTCATACTCCTAAACCCCGTCCCGAACACCGCACCTCTCGGAACCGGTCTCCCCCCCTTCCTCTCCTCCTCTAGATCCAAGATGTGGAAATCGTGCACGAGGTTCGAAAACCAGATCCCCGACCCGTCGGCTTTGGTCGCGGGTGAAGAGGCGCCCCAGAAGTAGCGGAGGGTCGTGAATTTGAGTCCGATGCTGGTTTCGTTTCTTGTGCTGGTATTGGTATTGGTCTCGTGCTCGCTCTCTTTTGCTGAAGGGGGGACTTTGGGGTTGGGTTTTGAGTTTGTTGAAGAGGAGGAAGAGAGTATTTCCGTCCATGCCTCGTACGTCCTCCCATCCCACCTCCTAACATCTGCATCTTCATCCGACAACGAGGCGTGGGAGTGCCAATCCCCTCCTGCCCAGGGCGAGGTGTACGACGGTGAGAAGTTTCCAGGGAGATGCTCTGCTATGACTGTGATTCTGAAGTGGGATGTTGATGGGGATTTGAGTAGGGAAATGGCGGTGCTTAGACCTGTTACGCCGGCGCCGAGGATGAGGATTTGTTTCTGAGGGGGTGTAACTGTGGTTTTGGTGGAGGTGGGGGACATGGTGTTAATGATGCAGATGGGCGTGGGGTGGAGAAGAAAGTAATTATATTGACTTAGGAGATCTTGAGTTCTGTAAGAGTATCACGATACGCAATGATATGATTGATACTGGCTGGTATATTTTGAACAAAGTGAGAATGTGAATAGTTGGTTGTGTGACACTTGCTGGCAATTCTAACAATCTCATGAAGTACGCATGTCCAGGAAACAAGGAAGAGTAGAATCATGAACTTATGAATTGGAAACTAATACCTTGAAATACGGGCAGCTGTTTGCTCGCCGACGATCTCCTATCACTAACTCGCTTGACTTGAGCAAGCCTTCTCTTCCCACCCTTCTCACGGGAGCGAATCTCGCAAACATCCGCGATATCGGCCCGCACCTGGAGATCATCCATCCACTGGAGTTGTTACATTCTACAATAATACACACCGCGCTACCTATGCTACAGTACAACTCTCCATGCACGCATTCCCGCCCTTTTGTTTATACAATGCCCGGAAGAAAAGTAACTTGCGAGTAGAGATCATCTATCGGCAAGCATATTCTGCACGTAGCTCCAGTATCTGGTGGAGACGTGTTTTCTGACCTCCTCCTTTGTTAACCATTTGAAGTCCGTGTAACCGAATGTATTCGCTGATAGATCGGCCTGCCCAGCCATGATACGCCCTTTCATGAAGAAGGTCTTTGAGCCGGGGGATTCGAGCTGTGCTGCTGGGCTCTCGGGGGTTGTCTTGCTGAAGCGTGGAGGGAGAGTGTGATGTCCAACTGGAACATGGCCGATGATCCAAGTGTTCATGTTGACGCCACCCGTTTGAACGAGAACGCGCTCTGCTGCCTTCGTAGTGTTAGACATTGCAAAGAAGGACAAGGGGGGACTAGAAGAGACATACCTGATGCAGATTCTCCTTACCCTCCAAATTTCCCTGAGGGAACATCCATGACCCCTTAGCAGGCTTGACAAGCAAGTACAACGTCCTCGTCAACTGCCTATCCAATCTCTTAACATCGTTCTTCTTGTCGCTCTCCGTGAACCTGCTAAGAGGCTTCTCAATCTTCGAATCCCCAGCACCCATCTCAGCCTCACCCTCTCCCTCTTTAACCTCAACCGCAGCGCCATCCTTCCCCTCGACAGCCCTGACCCTCGAATCCTTCACCAAGGTATCGATGAGATACTTCGGCTCCGCCATACCCATCTTCCCGAAAGCCTTCGCCGCCTCTCCAGCAGCGCTCGTCTCCTCAGACAGCAGCTCATCATTCCAAGCCTCATCGCCAAACGCTCTATAACCACCCAACTCCCTCGCTGCCGCCCAATTCCTCTCCCTCTCCTTAATCTTCCGGTCCGTATCCGCGGGCGTATCCTTCTTGAAGTAGAAATACCTCGCGTACGGCATAGCCAGCCGCTCATTCAACCGCTTCTGGTAGAAGTAAAACGCCTTCTCGAAGGATGACTGCGGAGCCGTGAGTATCGGTGCCCGCGTGAGCAAGATCCCCGCTTTGGGAATGTATTCCGCGGTCGTCGAGGATATGGGTTGGATGTTTGAGAGGTGGTGGAGTGTGGAGTTGGGTGCTGCGTCGTCGGTCTTCAGCGCTGTTGCTGCCACGGCGTACGGTCTTCGTGATAGAGGTGTGCATATTGGAGATGCTCGCGCGCGGATGTGCGAGATGCAGTCTGAGCAGATGATGGGGTGGGAAGGTCGTGATGATCCTATTTGTGTTTTGTCAGTTCCGTATTTCTTTCCTCCATCTTCAAGCCCCTGGGACAGAACATAACTGCACTTACGGAGGATTGAAGCAGCAGCTCTGCTCCCTCTACTACTCGCCGTCATCTTGAAAATGTATTGTATCGAAAGGCAAAGGAAGAAATAAAGTAGTCTATTCCTTTCCCACGTCTGTACTCTTCTCCAATCCAATCCAACTCCAACACTCGGTCCTCCAAACCCTCATCAACCCAGAGCTCCAAAATTTCCAGGCCGCGCTTACATAACACACCCCTTCAATCCGCACCATCCCCAAATTACACTAGCGGGCTTTTCGCTTTCCACATAAGAAAATCTTCTCGCGAACCGTCTGAGCTATCTTCTTTTTTCCTATAACCAAGGCATCCATTCTTATCACCAGAACCCGATTCATCTCAGAACGTTTTGGCCATTTACGGGTGCCTAGAGGAAAATATACAGGCTTTTTTCGCTAACTCAACCCTCCAAACCGATCCTTGTAAGATTGTGTCCCACGGGAATAGTTAGATAGCTTCTGGAGACATTTCTTGTACGGGGCGATTGCGCTTGCTTTTGCTATAGTTGAGCTAGGAGCGCTTGGGCAATCGGGAGATGGTGCAGGGGAGACATGATGGAAGTTATGTGGTTGTGATCCGGAAAGATCGAACGACCAGCCATTTTGATATTCCCATTCATACACCACCAACTTGCGTTCAAGACACTGGCTCTGGGTACCTTGCCGCATCAAGTTCATGACATAGTGTCGAAAGCGTGGTTAAATACCTTCCGCTGCCTTCTCCATTGTTGAGCAATTGCACAGCGGGAAGAACGACCCACCTTATGACTCCAAGTTCGTAGCTTGGGGCATTTGATGTGACATAGTCGAGGTTGTGAGACCATTAATTAGGTATGAGGCAGTGGATAATCAATCAAGCAGTAATTTGGCCATCCATCGTTTTCCTACGTCCTGTTTATGTGAGATCTCCACAAAGTCCACCCTTTCCAAATGGCACATAATGTCAGTTATCGAACCGCTCCCTCCTTTGAAGGGAGCTAGCTATTCCTCTCCTGGTATTTGCAACCAGTAAAGCTCAGCTCTCCTTACCTGGTACTTCATGCTTCATATCCCGCCCTCCCCGACCTCCTCTATAAGCTGCAGTCTATCCTGCCGCGGTTCCAAGTGACACCCGTCGAGCACGGACTCCAGACAATACCGAAATTACCGATTCAATGGATTCCCATCATCGTCGTCAATGCTGAGACCAAAGCTGGAGTCTTCGATAAATACTCTCTGCATGCCGACTCCCACGGGAATGGATAGTTAGTTGCTGCCAAAGCCCTAAAGGGGACTGTCGGCTCACAGTTATGGTACTGTGCTGGATCATACGGTACTTCGAGAGTCGTTGCTTATAGGTATCAAGGTGAGAAGCGATGGTTTGGGACTTGTTTCTGGCTCTATGAAGTCTTCACGGAGGATCAACTTTAAGAATAATATCGCGGTGTCAGCAAGCGAAAGTTATAACTGAATCCATTCATCTATAAACAGTATCGAGCAATCCATGCAGATATCTTGCAGAGAAAGCACATAACCACGCCCCATAACGCCTGGAGATGTCAAACCATATCCAGTCGTGT
Organism: Cadophora sp. M221; assembly: GCA_017366145.1. Taxonomy (NCBI): domain Eukaryota; kingdom Fungi; phylum Ascomycota; class Leotiomycetes; order Helotiales; family Ploettnerulaceae; genus Cadophora; species Cadophora sp. M221. The sequence goes on from JAFJYG010000782.1 coordinate 4,020, forward strand.
GACAGATATCCTCAATCCCCTCTACCCAGGTATACGCCAGTCAAACACCTCCCAATGCCTGTACCGGGTATCTCTTGTTTGCGCCTTGAAACCCCCGAAAAGCAATCCCATTTCGCCATGTCAGTCGTAAAGCAAAGTACGTTTCGTCGTTCAAGCCGTCAATGATTTCACAGCAATTGCTACCTCTGTGGTAGCGATCTTTCCTAATTCATTTCCGGCATCGTCGTTGATTCGTTGTTCAGCAACGATCTCGTACAGCTTTCTAGATATATCGCGGTTGATATCGGCGTATTGTTCTTTTGTCAGCTCTGCTGCCTTCCAGTGTGGTGCAAGAGCAGACTTGACGATCTTATTGATGCCTTCTTTGGCTTCGATGGTCATGGATGCTCGAACAGGCGATGTATCTTCAGAGCGAGGTAGTTTTACAGTTCTTTGTCTTGGGCGTGGCTGGCGTATTTCGGTTGTTGGTGACGAGCATTGATGTTCATGTTCAGATTTGCTCTCTGGAGTTGATCGATTTGGAGAATAATTTGCAGGGGGGAAGATCGGTTCGATCCGAGATGTGAGTCGGAGTGGTGACCTTGATCGATTGGTGATATGCGGGGGAGGAGTTGTAGACATGGCTCGCGGTGTGTGGTACGGAGAGGATGAAGCTGGCGACGCAGCGGGTGAAGAGCAATCGACTGGGCTGGTGACTCTATTGGGGGCCGAATTGGTTGTCGAGGAGAAGGTGGACCTCTCATCATCAGAAGTATGATTCATTTCCACTTCTTTCAGAAGCGAGGATAGAAATGAAGGTTGTCCATTTGCATCGTTCAGAATCCTGGCAGTTGGCGATCCCGAACGGTTGCTGATAGGCTGACGGCTTGAACTGGCAGCCGAAGGAGAAGGCACTGACTCTGGTCTGTCTAAGACCCTTCGAGTTCGTGGCCGTTTGAGTTTACGCTCTGGCTCTGCTGGTACCGATGGACCCTCAGACGGTGAAGCAGTCGCGGACCTAGACTTTCTTTTTCGACGATTGGGACTGACGGTATCAATCTCCTTGGCCTTTTCAAATGCTCCCCATGCTTTGGTTTCCTCGATTGACTCGACAGGAGTCTCTGGACGGATGCTTGATGGAACGGCGGCACGGAAAGCATCCCTGGCACCCTGTCGAGTTGCGATGTTGATCCGACGCTGCCATTGGCTGAATCGTCGTCGCTCATTTGCTGTGCGATGTTGGGTCTCTCTGTAGCTGGCCAAGTTCTGATCATCGTCGGAGAAATCGAGATCCAATCCTGTGACATCGTGGATTCTGCTACTCAGCATACTCCAGGCACCTTGCCAGTGGTCTGTTCTTGTTCGGTGGCGGGTACGTCGAACTGTTGCTAGTGTTCTAGGTCCGAGTCTACCTGTGAGGGGTGTTCCCGAGGGAGAAGCAGCTCTCTCGTAGGCACCCTCATGTTCACATTCCATGCAGAACCAGTGGCCGTTTGGAACTCGATCAAGACCTGTACAGTGGGTGTGATATGGGGCATCGCAGGCGTCGCAGAGTAGAAGAACCTATAATTATCAAGTCAGTAATTGTTTTGGGACTTGGGAGAAGTAGGTTACGCGAGGACTGCCCGGTCGACTATTCGACAGCGATCCTATTCAGACTTCTTGGGGGCATCCACAAATGGTTTGCTAAATAATTCGTACCTCTTCTTGATCTGCCTCTCCACATATTGGGCAGGGGCGGGCTGGTTCCTCCTCCTCCTCCTCTTCAATCCAAGCACTGGGGTCGAATTCGGCAACTTGTTTCTTGTCCTCGACCTCGTATTCCGATAGAACAGTACCTGGCGAAAAGAGTTAGCACTTGAAATAATTATAGCTGAATGTGACGCTGCCCCTCATTCCAGCTGACTACCAGCTGCAGATGGTGGCTCAGCCCTGACAAGTAAGCTCTTCATTGAAAAAGAACAAATCTGACTTGGGACATCCAGTTGCACAAGGAGAAATAATCTGCAGATTGTGCGATTGCGTGGGAAAGACGTTGGAATCAATCCAGGGGCAACATACCTCCAACCTTATCTAAGACCTCCACCAGATTGAATGCTTGGCGGCAAATGGGGCAACTATTTGCCTGCTGAGACCATTCCCGCAAACATTCGTCGTGTAGAATGTGACCGCAGGGTTTAATGAGAGCAATAGCCAGATTGTTGGTGGTTGTGCTGGGATGTGGTGGTGGCAGGTCCATATCCTGTGCCGCCACTTCACCCGCATCTTGAAGATCATCATGGTGAAGTGCTGGGTCAGGAACGGCGTCCAAGTCCTCGAGACAGACAATGCAGGAGTCAGCCATGCTGACGGGTAATTTTGCGAGAGTGTGCGACGATGGGTTGGGAGAAAGTCATGAAAAAGGTTTGGAGTTTTGGGGAGGGAGTTTTTGCGGATTTGGCGTGGTTTCGCGAGGTTTATGGAATTGATTTATTGAAGGCGGTTTGGAGGATGGATGGATGAATGAAGATGGAGGAACGGGCCTGCGAGCTGCGGGAGTGACCTTGGTCGCTTACTAGCTTAGCGTCGAAGATAGGCCAATCAGAGAATGACGCTCCACCCCGCTTTCTGAGCACAACCTCCAACCAGTTGGAAGGCGGTGAAGCTGACCCCCAAACACAAGCGGAGAGGGGATGTGGATGTAGTTGGTGTGGCCCAGTCAGTGGTGGTCGTGGTCGAGGGTTCCAGGTTGTTGTGATGGAGTGAGTGATTGAGTGAGTGACTCGTATTGAGCCTATTGTGGGGGCTGTCCAACGTGGCACTGGATCGTGACTGATGTATTGTCCTGTGCCTTAGATAGGTACGTACTGCCTAGGTAGGGAGGCGGAGCGATGGTGATGTGGAAATCGGAATCCTCGATATCCCGAGCCAAATCAGGACCGACAAGCCGAAAAGTCAATGTGCAGCTGCATACAATATGACCCAGGAAGGAAGCCAATTCTGCCTACTCCGTAAATGCGTCCGTATTCGTCAGTGACTTTAACGCCGTGCGTGCTGATATCTGAACTTCGTGAATCCAGCCAGACCATGGGAGGTGAAACTTGCAGAGTGGAAGAGAAACATGTACGGAAATCTTATCAGCCTCTCATTGCTCCATCAGGTGACCCACCTTGTTGTTTCCGTCCCATGAGGTTTCTGGGGACCCTGAGAGCAATGGATGTGGATAATCACTAGGAGAATGGTAAGTGAGTCACGGTAAGGTTGGCAGAAAATGAAGACTCAACGGCGGAAACAGCCTCTTAAGTAGCCCATGACAAGGTAGCAAGAGGCAACGAGCCGCCCTACTTCCTCGATCGGTATGTCTCTGGAAGGCAAGAGACTTGCGTAAATGATCTCGAATCGTTCGAGGCTCTCATCGACAGCCTCACCTTGATCCATGTCCTTGCCAGGGTCCAAGAAGGTGAACAGTTGTCACTCGATACTGTTGCATTGGAAATAGTTGCGCCTTGCAACCGAGCCTCGAGCAGCGAACCAGAGTAGATGAACCAGGAAAAAAGGAACGAGGACCAGGCAGAAATCGATGGATAACGGGCCATGCTTGTTGCCTACACAATCCATTAGGTAGCATCAACACCCAATGCCCAATCAAATCCACTCTCAAATGTCACGAAATGTATGCCCGATTCCATTCATCGCCATGCAAATAGAGGACGGAAGAAGGCGTGCTTTTTTAGAATTGCTTTATTTTGTGCTCCTCGAGGTAGCAACATCGTTGTTCGTACCCGTCGTAGAGTGCGATCCCAGACACCAGCAAATGCCAACCGAAAGAACCCATCCCATCCATCTAAACCTCCGCAATCTCTCTCAATCGTCGAAGCGTCGATCTCATGGCAGCGGCAGCGGGTGTTCTGTGTTGCTTGTCAGTATCCCTCCTCGTTGATCAATCCCCTTCCATCCAGTGCCCCTTCCATCTGAGCAGAAAACTCGTTCGGGGGTTCATTGTAGACGTACGACACAGTGTATGCTCCTCCAGCGACAGTCTTGTTGCACGACTTGCAGTTCCAGATTCCGACGGAATGTCTCTTGACGGTGGTCTTTCCGCAGAATGTGCAGACGTACTTGGCGTGTTGGGTGATTTCCATCTTCTTGACTTGCTTTCGGAGGGAGGCACCGTATCTGAATAGCGAGAGAAGAGTTGTCAGCGCTCTGCCACTATTCCTCTTCCTTTCCCCTTCCAATTCAATGCGCGCAGTGTTGAAATTGAGAATTGTCGACGTGGGGAGGTTTGAATTTCGAGATTTCTGCTCCGGGCTGCGCGCAAAGGGAATCCAGCGCGCTCGAGTAGATTTGTTACATACCTTGTACCGTACTTTCCGGTAACACCGACCTTCTTGGTTCTCTTCGTCATCTTGGCTGAGGTTGCTGTGATGAACGGGTTTGGAGTTGGGTTGTCGTTGAAGATGATTTTGAAGGTCTTTCTTTCGTGTGGGTTCTAAGCGACCCGATGGGAGCCCTAAATTTTGGGTGGCCTGGCTATTGAGGCCTCAAGGCTCTGGTCATGTGCTTCTAAGCTAACCCAGATTAGGACGGATAGAGTCTGCCGAGGCATGCCCTTTGTCCCCTACCTTGGAAGTGTTGAATATTGAGCATCTGAATGTCATATGTTTCCTCTAGTATTTCAAAGCGTGAACATTAATTGATCTCATCTGCAATTCTTTTGGTTTTACATATCAGAATCGAATTTCAAGAACGATTGTTCAACTACCCTATTTACGAAAATTAACTTTGGCCACCTCCTTTTCAAACGCCAACATGTCAGCCCGCCAATATGATTTGGTGGTGTTTGGCGCCACAGGCTACACCGGAAAGCTGGCGGCGGAACATATTACAACGCATCTTCCCACTGATTTGAAGTGGGCTATTGCAGGAAGATCCGCAACAAAATTGGAAGATGTGGCAGTAGAGTGCGAGGCTTTGAATCCCGATAGGAGTCAACCAGGTAAGCAAGCACTAAAGACTGAAAATATCCACCTGCATCTTGACATAGATCTTAATTAACATATCTTAGCCATTGAAGTTTGCAAACTCGAAGATGCAGACTTGAGTGCATTAGCAAAGAAAACAAGGGTTCTCATTGCAGCTGTGGGTCCCTATGGAATGTATGGAGAGCCTGCCTTCAAAGCCTGTGCTGAGAATGGCACCCATTACCTCGATGTCACTGGAGAGATTCCCTTTGTCAGGGACATGATCAAGAAATACGAGAAGACAGCACAAGCGAATGGCTGCATCATGATCCCTCAGATTGGAATCGAATCAGCTCCAGCAGATCTTGTCACGTGGACTTTGGTGGATATGATCCGCAAGAAGTTGGATGCTCCCACTGGGGAGGTTGTGGTTTCTGTTCATGATCTCCAGTAAGACCTTCCAAATCGATTTCTTGGTCTTGCTAACATTTGAGCAGCTCGGCACCGTCTGGTGGAACACTGAACACCGTCCTCTCCTTGATGGATACATGGAGCTTGAAAGACATCGGTGCAGCACATGCCCCAGGTGGAATCTCCCCGATACCCGTCCCAAAAGCCCAACCTCACAAATCCATCATCACAAAGATCTTTGGTTTCCGCTCCGTCTCGGATCTCGGCATCCTCACCAGCTCACTAGGAGGCACCGCAGACCGACCAATCGTCTACCGAAGCTGGGCTCTTCTCGGAGGAGACAAATCTTACGGCCCAAACTTTCACTTTACTGAATACATGAAAGCCCGGAACTATCTCGGTGCCATCGCCATTCATTTCGGTCTCATGGTTGGATCTATCTTGCTCGCCATCCCGCTATTTCGGACGGTTGCCAGAAAGTATGTCTATAAGCCTGGTGAAGGGCCGACCAGAGAAGAATACAAGAACGACCGAGTTGAATACCGCGGTATCGGGATCCCAGATGTGCAGACTCCAAATGCTCCGAGGGCATTCTGCAGAGCAAAGTACGAGGGCTCTTTGTATGCATGTAAGTGATTCCGTTTCGTGTTGTGTCACTCCTGATACTTCATCTATGATATTTGCAAGATTCACCTCTTTGTACTATGCGTTCCCAAGCTAACACTTCCTAGTCACTGGTCTCTCCCTGGCACAAGCAGCTATTTCGATTCTGCGCGATGAACATGACCTCTCTGGCGGCATCTACACCCCTGCATGTCTTGGTCAGAAGTTCATTGACAGGCTCGATGGAGCTGGCTTCCAATTCGAAAGGAAGTTTTACGACAATTGAGAGATACCAGACATGCGTCTTGACTATGTAGGCTGTCTACTCATAACAAAAAATTGAATATGAGCGTTGTCTTTTATCCTACTGAATTCTAGAAATTTCACGCTGTTGGTATTGAAAGCCTGCGGAAGACGACTCGATCGCCGATCAACCCTCCATCACAGTCATACACCTAAGAAAATCTCCTAGTATCATCCCTTCCTAGATTATAGCCCTCATCCCTCTGTGTTGGAAGATAGGTGCTCCCTCATATTCTCAAAATTACAACCTGCTTCGATGCTTGATTCTTGCCTGTTTGTTGTGCTGAACTAATTTTCTCTCATGTTCTCACTCTTAATTTCTCCTTTGCTTGCATCGATCTTTCTTTAGTTTGGTTTTGATGGGACCTCAAGATGTAGCCAGCCAGTCTTTCTTCGACCAAATCGATTCGGCGGTGATCACAGTATGCTGGGATGGTGCCGTGTGACGATATTCTTTTCCGAGAAGTTTTGAGAGAGGAATAGCGAATATCCGACGTATCTTCTCACTAACTGGGTAGGATTTGGGATTTGTTTGTCTTTGGCTTTGATTGTGTCAGAGGAGACAATTCTCCCTGAATTATGAAAATGCCTTCGATTTCTTGCCCCTAAAATTGCAAGGTCACTGAGAAAAAGTGGCACGAAGTTGAAATCACAGATTCTGCACAGCTAGCTGCTCTTTATAAAAACTACCCTTTTACAAAAAATGAACACTTTTTTCTCTCTCCCATTCGGACCTGACAAGAAATCTAAAATAAAACGAAACTTAAAAAAAAAATTTAACAATAGAAAACCCACTAAGATACAATGGCACCAGACAACGCAAGACAAAAAGAAAATCATCTACTCCACATCACACTTGTCGCACCGCACGTGAAAACAGAGATAGCACGGCGGGTAGTCCTTCGACTTAGTCCGCGTGCATCCCCCGCAGAGGCAGCACACCATCAGGTATTCGTCCCTACCGCGGCATTGCTTTATGCCTTCGGCTTCGGGTGAAGGGGCGGCACTCCATGAAGTGGACTTGGATGGGGGGTCCATGGTTTGAGTTGTGTTGATTTGGGCTGGATTGGATTAGATTGAGAAATGTTGGAATGTGTGTTTGTGTGTGTATGTGTGTGCGGTTTGGATTTAGGAACTTTTGGGGGCAGGGGATTGGGGTTATATAGGTGAGGGTTTCTTTGAGGGAGCTTGAATGGCTTTGAAAGAATCTAAACTTGGTAGACGTTGTTCGTAGAAAGGAAGATGATAAATACAGGATTTGAGGGTTTGAGGAGGAGTGAAATGGAAGCTAGGAGGTAAACAAAGTCTACAAAGAGTAAAGTTCAAGCCTCTAATTCTATCTTGGGGGCACAAAGTACCAACAAAGTACAATAAATACCTTGACAAAGACTCAAAGAGACTCAACATTGCATGTCTAATTCTTTGGATACTGGATATGTGAATTCACGGGCTCAATGAGATGTCAGGATTGGACGCGGCAGATTGCTGCAAGAAATTCAATTCGATGCTTCGGAGGTACGAATGCTATCTTCTGATATTATCCCTCAATGAAGAATGTCAGCGACCCGATTGGAAGTAAGATTCATGAAATCGCTCATCAATGCCCATTCATGTTCGCTTCCCATTTCGTCCCATCCTTCCGTACTAACGCCCGTAATGCTCCTCCATCCATCATTCCATCCATGCATGAAAAGCCCACAACCCCAGAACGCCAATACTGATGCAAGAATGCAAGATACGTATGCCACGGTCTTCAGGAAATTATGCAAAGAGCGGAAGATCACAAGACCTGACGAAGAGGAAGGCGCAAACCATTGAGACGCTCGTCATCTTCCCGCTCAGCCAGATCGCAGAAGCCTGTCTCACTGGCATTGACTCGCAGCTTATTGACGTAGATATCCCAGAACTTGTGGTTGAATGCAGGGAGCCATTGTCTAGAACCAGCGCTATCTTTGTCATTCTCCTTGTCGAAATCAAGGCCGAGCACAGCGTATGGGTTGGTATTTGCGTTGGCTTTGGCGTTAAGTTTTCTGGCGTGCCAGCCAGGTGGAGCATCATCGGAAGAGGAGTCTCGGTCAGATTCAAAGAGACAGACACCACCGACAGATGAGTCGGAACTGGACATAGACTCGGCCTCCACATTTGTTTCAAGGCATTTGGAGGCAGCAAGCTTGACGAAGAGTTCGGCGGTCATCCAGCTGTCGAATCCGGCTTCGTGCTCCTTACCAAATTCGGCACCGTAGGCTGTGTGGGATTGGTGGAGGAGAATGAGAGGAACGTGAGTCTTGTGGAAGGGGGCTAAGAGTTCCTTGAGGTTGGATCGGGGATTCATGGCATCATTACCGTACGTAGCTACGAACTTGGTGTCGATAACGTATGGGAAGAGGACGTGGATGTCTTCTTGGAAGTGCTTGACGTTGATGGGTAAGTGGCCAATGAATGTTCGGAAGAGGAAAGCGAGATCGGCGAAGAGGTTGTGGCCTACGATGATATGCTTCTTTCTGCGAAGAGTTTGGGTGACCTGGGCGAGTTCTCGTTGGACCTTGAGCCATTGTTCATCTGAGTCCTCCGCAGTTGGGTTGTAGAACCACTCCGGGTCGATGCCAGATAAGTCGCCACCACTCAAGGCCTCAAAGATCCATCTCAAGCCTACGCTGATTAGCAGATATTTTGGTTTGCTTGGGAGGTCGCTTACCCTTCTGCTTTGCGATAAGAGTGTTGAAGCGAGCATCCTTTCTCTTCTGGAACTAGAACAGTGTTAAAAAAACCCAAGATGAGCAGCCACAGTGACTTACCTCTTCTTCTTTCTTGACATCGAGATGCTCAACTTGCATGAAGTAGCCATCGTTACGGGGGAAAGTCCGAAGAGTTGGGAATTCGTTGCGAACCAACTGATGGACGAGTCGGCGTTGGAATCCATTCAGAGCGCCTGCATCACTGCCAATATTAACAAAGCTCATATCAGGCTAAACAATCTTAGTAAATACTTCAAACGAATTGGAATTTGAAAGAGCCTACCGTCGGATCACTGAACCAATCCTTGATAGTCTTGCGAGCAAGTCTGCTGAATTCAAGGGTTGACAGATCATCGGGACCAACGACGATATCAGGGATAGAGGCATTCTTGTTTGCTCGCTGAGAGTGCTCTGCCCGACGTTCTTCTTCCTCATCACGAGACAAATACGGAACACCCTCTTTGAAGACCTTGCCAAAGTCGAACCCATTCTTGTTCAAGAAATCACAGGCACTGGTGGAAAAGGTGAATGTTCGGTCCAATCTCAAGTCAACACCCTCAGCGGACAATGGATTCAAGTTGAAGTTGTATGGTCGGGCAAGATAGAAGTCTGATTCGAATTAGCAAACATCAAAAACAAATCGAATTGTACTTGCCCTTCTCACGATCCTCCTCAACACAAGTGATACCGAATTGCAAAACTTGAAAGGTCTCCGCCGCACTTCGCATCTCATCATACTGCTGCTGCAAAGTAGGTTTGCCAGCATCATGAGAACGATCTCCAGAAGAGTACTTTGGTCGAGTACTGATACCGCTCATCTCCAGATCGAGGGTAATGAATTTTGCATTGGCGATATGCTTGAGGATGGGCAGCAGTTCCCGACGGTAGTGGGCTTGGTCGACCTCCATTGTGGCGGTGGTTGTTAGGTTGTTGAAGGAGGAGGTCGCTCTCTCGAGAAAGGGACCATAGAAGACAAGTTGGGTACTGAGCTGATGTCTGGTGTTGAGTGAAGTGGTCGACTATTGAGGAAGGAGATATTGAATAAGGAGATATTGAATGCAAAGCCCAGGACCAAATCAAAGGTGAAAATTAGCAAAACAAAGCCCCATGAGTTCTCCCCTCTGATTCTTGAGACTATGAGTTTCTGGGGAAGAAGGAGGACGAAGATACACCTGGATAGTTGAGTGTGGTGCGGTGGCAACCAGCAAGTGGATGGGCAGGCCAAGTGTAGAAGACGAAACAAGAAGAAACCTCGGTATCGTAGGAGGGATTGATGAGAATATGACTGGCGTGTCAAGTACCAAATCGCGTTTGCCTTTGTTTCCCTTCGAATTGGCAGCAGTCAAGTGATGTGGTCAGCCATGATTGACTGACTGATTGATTGGTGGTGATTCGTTTGCCTTGTGCTGTTCAGCCTCGTCCGCCTTGCAGCACCCATCCCATCTCAACAAAGCTCGCTCGCGTGTTTACACAAATCTCTGCCAATCACAGGCCCCGCGCTGGACCGAGGTCCTTACCCTCTCCCCGAATTCCCGTCTTCTTCAGATGCCAGGGCATCGCGAACTGCATTCCAGCCACTCCTGCGCTCTCCCCTTTTCCTTATTCTCTTCTCTTTCGTGTCTTTAGGCCTCTTCTACCCAATGACTTCTAACGGCTCTATCGCGACGACTCTCACGCCGACGAGAGAGACGTTGTCATCATCACAACTGCTCACCTCCTCCATCTCCTCACTGAACCCAGCATCCTCGCGGCAGGCCACCTCGCAAATATCCAAGATCTACCGACAATCATCTACACTCTTCCTGACGCGTCGATTGCCCGAATCTCTATCAACTCTCTTGCCTGTTATTACACCGCCTCCAACAGACGACACCAATGCTGATCCGGAATTTGCGCCCATCTCGAAAGCTGGAAAGACAACAAGGGTAAAGGTCTGGAGTCTTTACCTCACGATATTGAATGCAGTAGTTGAGCTGGATCCAGACGAAGGGAAGCAGGCGTTTGGGAGTTCGGAGTGGAGGGGTCTGGTTACCAAAGTGCGGGACGGTGAGGTCTGGGAGGAGGTTGTGAAGAACGGGTATGGAGGGGCGGAGGGAGATGTTGATTCGGATGTTGTGATCAACCTGTGAGTGTCCCTTGAAGATATATTGTAATACCTATGCTAACAGTCTTCAGCGCAACCCTCCTTCTTGCCCACGCCCGCTCTCAAAAGGTTAATCAACAACGCCTAGAAAACTATCTCGCCTCCTCTACCACACCTAACCTCGACATCTCCTCCCGCCTTCAAGCATCCACTTCCCCTCGGCGCGGACCCAGTCCCAGCAAAACCAGTGGTACAGACACGCCTCGAGATCTTAACGCCCGTGTAAAGATCTTAGAACTGTACACTCTACACGTCCTCCTCCGCAACAACGAATGGGACTACGCACGGGAATTCATAACCATATCCTCCGTCCTCGACGAAGAGCGCCGCGAAGCCTTCCTACAAGCCCTCCAAAGTCTCCAAGATGAACAGAACGAGAATGAGCGTCGCGAGAAAGAAGAACGACGCTACCAAGAAGAGCAATTAAAGAAAGACATCGAGGACGCGAAACGGCGACGTCTCGAGAACGAAGAGCGCGAACGCAACAGGGAAGAAGAAGAGCGTCTCAAACGAGATAAAGCCCGTCGTGCCAGTAGCGTAGCAGGAGGTAGCGAGGTCGACTACGGCGTGGAAAACACGCCCGCCAGACCAGGGAGTTCCAAATCCCGCTCCTCAGCAAGAGGACCCGGATCAGCCAAAGGATCCTCCTCCAAGAGATCCCAAGATAAATCCTCGCCCACAGCCCGCTCAGCAGCCTCTTCCAACGCGAGGAAAGTCCCGCCTGGGATCCTCACCCGCGCGGGCAACGTCCTGGGCAATGTGAAGAAGCTTGTTGAGGGCATGGCTGTGCATTTCCAGACCCGGCCGTTGTTCATCCTGCAGTTTTTGGCGTTTTTGATCGGCTTTTTGGTCGTGCTTAGTAGGAGAGATGTTAAGGAGAGGTTGAAGAGGATTCTTGGGGGTGGGTGGCAGAAGGTTAGGCAGACTGCTGGGATGGGTGTTAAGGTTAGTTATATCTAATGGTTGAGAGGCCTACTTGAAAGATGGATGGGGAAGATGGATGGGAAAGAGGAGGTGTATATTATATTCTTGTAATCCACCAGGGGGATAGTTCGGCGTTTGCGGTGTGTTGGCAAGAGCTTGTCGAAGAAGTTCAGAAAAGATTTTATGACATTCTTGCCTATCGGTTTCGCGCCGTTGGTTTGGGCATTCATTGTTAACCCATACAAGCATGACTTTTGTTGGGCAAACTCCAGACAGCTGATCCCTTGCTATTTTTTCACTCTCCTAAACCTGTCACCTCGCATTGGTAGGAAGTAGGAACCTGTTCGGAACTGCTTATTTTGAAACCGTTCAGTGTATTTATCCCTTCACTCCGTTCGTGTATGCAAGTCCAACCCAACGTTCAATCAATCCACAGAGCGGAGCACAGCGCAGCGATTATTGCCTCGCTCGCTTAAGCACCTTCTCCGCTCTCCTCTGCAATCACCTCCAATTCCAATTCCAACCTCGACCATCATCCAAACTTATAATACAGAATGCACTCTCCAATGCTTGATCAGCCCTTTTCCATCACCTTGACGTCCCCAATACCCAGTCCCTACCCACCTCACCCTCACAAGTACTTCATATGATTCCCCGTCTTCCTCCTCTTATACAACAAATACGCTCCCACAAGCACAACCTGACTCCCTACAACAACCACAATGAACTTCCCAATCCCGCTCCCCTCCTCCAGCTTTCCCGTGAGGTTAGTATGCGTATTCCTCACCTCGCCCTGGATGTTCGCCACGTGCCTATCAAGCTGGTTATGCAGATCGCTCTTCGTCTGCCTCACATCAGCCTGGATCGCATCGATCCTCTCGCGCAGACTATGCAATTCTCCTAGTGAAGCCTCGATGCGCGCGAGGCGCTCGGCGAGCAGTTCGGTCGTCTTCTGCATCTGCGTGGAGAAGTGCGTGGCGTCGCGGGTGGAGGCGCTGATTTGCTTCATCATGCTCTGGAGCCGGTTATGCAGATCTGCGAATTGCTCGTTTGAAGATGTGTATTTCGATGCTGCTTCATCAGGTGGGTCGCTGTACGCTGGGATATCTCCCTTGGGCTTGTCTTCTGCCCTTCCATGCATTTCGGAGCCTAGGATCTGCTGGCTACCTTGTTGGGCTGGGTCTTGAATATCAGGTGTGTGGCTCTCGGTCGTGGTGACAAACTTGAAAACTTCGAAGGAGTCTGGGTTGTCGGCGCTGGCGGCTGTGATACCGAAGTTGTTTCCTAGTGGCAGCTTTACTTTATTGGATTCGAAGCAGAGGTGGCCGTCGACTGAGACTTTGAAGCCAGTACTTGATTGTTGGATTGCTACTCTCGAAGGCCGGCCTAGATTGCGGAATGAGTATTCGCAGTGTCCGAATGCGAGGCTGTCAATGCTGCGGTGGTTGGCATAGTCGGTGGTTCCGTCGTTGAGGAAAGCTCGTATGTATCCTGCCTATTGGGCTATTAGCATGTCTCTCTCCTAATGCAATATGCTGAGTGGTGTGAGAGGCGTACTGAACCAGCATATTGATCAACAACCAACACCAACCCATCGAATCTCCCCACAGTATAGATGCTGCTTGTTCCTACTGCATTCTGCCCATCCTTCACATACCACATCTGCAGATTCCCTCCCGCCCTCTCTGGTCCCGTAGCACGAAAATCCACATCTACCGCCCAGTATTGGTGTTGCAGTGGCTTCTCTGACCAGATTGCTGCTCGTTGATTGCCCGGCGCTGGAGGCGTGAGGACTAGTTTGTTCGAGAGGATCTCTGGAGGGTCGGGTTTGCCTATTAGATGCCAATTCGGTATGGCGCGGAGATTGGGAGATATTCTGGTATGTGTTAGAAGGGGGATTTTTGGGGAGGACGAGTAGAGATACCGTACCTGTCTTGGTGACCAAAGCTCAATTCATTGTGGAGGTATGAAGCTTGCGCATAGGCAAAGAAGAAAGCAGAAGCAGAAGCAAGGGATGAGAGAGGCGTGGTGAAATGCATGGTTGGTGAGCTTCCTTCGAAACCTAGAGCTCTCAAGCGTCTATTTCTATTGTAGGTACTGATCCAGCAGCAGCTTGCATAGAAAGCTCAAGTCGTGCTCGACCGCAACTGGAAATACTGCAACTGCTGATTTGAATAAAGAAAAGACGAAAGTCGTTGTTGAATAAGAATCCTGCGACAATCTGGCTTTAGCCGCGGGTTACTGTATCAGTCCTTGTCCTTTGTGTCTCTGGAGCTGGAGCTGTCTCTGGAGCTCTTGAGGACAGCTTGCAGGGAAGCGCGGACGATATCACCGATGCAATATATTACAACCGCGCTCAGTATCACGTTGCGGATGGGTCTCCCTAGACTGGTGATAGAAGGACCAAGCTCCAGAGTGAAAGTGTGAGAAACGAAATGCTTGACGACAACTTCGGACGGGATGAATGCTGCGTCCATAATCCGGATTGAAGATGTAGATACCCCAGTGTAGAGAGGCAATACCAAGTGAACCTTGGACCACAGAGCTCTGGAGTTGACCAATGATGCTGTGGAATGGGATCCCTGAGATGGCGGTGAAGTGCGGCAGACCGTTCGCCGGGCGGGCTGCCGCTGGGCTGGGCTGGCTTCCTGTGGTGTGATGTTGTGTGGCTGCAAGGTCCCGAGACACATTATCATTCTCCCACTTGCTCCTACTTCCTCACCAAAACACCAGGAATTGTCGTAGAGAGATGTCTAGATGGCGGAATTGTATCCTTCGATAGCACAATGTGCGGTAGTGGCAACCGCTTTCAAATTGCTATTATTACCCGCCTAGTATGTCTCTTATGATCTTTCTGGAGCTCCACTGACAGCATCACAGCAAATCCACCGATTTCGAGGTTCATAGGAATTGGCTGGCCATAACCAACAGTCTACCAATTCAAGAGTGGTACTACGAGAAAACCTCAGAATGGACTCTCGACTACCCTCCCTTCTTCGCATACTTCGAATGGTTCCTGTCGCAAGGCGCAAAGCTGGCGGATCCGGAGATGTTGAAGGTGTTCAACTTGGGATATGATAGTTGGCAGACGATATACTTTCAAAGAGCGACCGTGATAGCTACAGAGCTGGTTCTACTCTTTGCGCTTTACCTGTATGTCTGCGACGCCGTCTCGAGAAGCCAATGCTGACCTTTAAGCTTCGTTCAATCGTCACCACCAGCTTCGAAAAGGGCATCCCACGCTGCTGCGCTTTCGATCCTCCTCTCTCCAGGTCTCTTGATCATTGATCATATACACTTTCAATACAATGGATTCATGTACGGACTCTTGATCCTTTCCCTGGTCTTGGCAAGGAAGAAGTCGACTACATTAGCCAGCGGGCTTCTCTTCGCCATCCTCCTCTGTTTGAAGCACATCTACCTCTACCTCGCTCCGGCATATTTCGTATTTCTACTGCGAGCGTACTGTCTGGGACCAAAATCAATCTTCCATGTCAAATTCGGGAATGCTTTGAAACTTGGGACAGGAATAAGTGCTATTTTCGGTGCTGCATTTGGTCCATTCGCATATTGGGGTCAAATACCGCAATTATTGAGCAGATTGTTCCCGTTTTCTAGAGGCCTATGTCATGCGTACTGGGCTCCGAACGTTTGGGCTATGTATTCGTTCACTGATCGGATCCTGATCTATGGTATGTCTCCTCCAAATTCCAGCTTGCAATCACTAATAGAACTAGCTGCCCCATACCTCAAACTCTCTGTCAACCAAGATGCGATAAACAGTGTAACTCGCGGTCTTGTAGGCGATTCCTCCTTTGCCGTTCTCCCCGAAATCACAGCCCGCATGACATTCATCTTGACCCTCATTTTCCAAATCATTCCCCTGATCAAGCTCTTCTTCGATCCAACCTGGGATACCTTCATCGGTGCTGTCACACTCTGCGGCTACGCTTCTTTCCTTTTCGGCTGGCACGTCCACGAAAAAGCTATCCTACTCGTCATCATCCCCTTCTCCCTCATCGCACTCAAAGATCGCCGGTATCTAGGAGCATTCCGCCCGCTTGCCGTCGCAGGCCACGTCTCCCTCTTTCCGCTCCTATTTACGGCTGCGGAGTTCCCCATCAAGACCGTCTACACCATCTTTTGGCTTGTTTTGTTCCTATTTGCGTTTGATAGACTGGCGCCCGCGAGTAACAAGTCTAGATTCTTCTTGCTGGATCGATTCAGTTTGGTATATATCGCTGTCAGCATTCCGTTGATTGCGTACTGCAGTTTGCTGCATGGGATTATCTGGGGTGAGAAGCTGGAGTTCTTGCCGTTGATGTTTATGAGTAGTTACTCGGCCGTGGGTGTTGTAGGTAGCTGGTTAGGGTTCTTGGTTGTGTACTTCACGAGCTAGGTCACTTTGAGTTGACAGGATATAGAGGGAGATAGGAGAATGATACCCTTCATTTGTTCGTTATCGCGATGTCTCTTTTGAATGAAGAATTGCTTATTTTGACCCAAACACCTCTCTTGCAAGAATTTGGGCTTTCATACTACTGGACTTTCGGACAGTCGGACTTCGTCATCAACTCTACAAATACCCCTCAAGAGTCATCACCTGCAAGCAGCCACTTCTTCCAACGACGATACGCCTCACTAAGGCAATGGGCTCACGGTTTCCAGTTCGTATATCTCGACTATTCAACTCCAGAATATCCCCCTTCTTGAAAAACGTTCAGGCCTGTTTGTCACAGGTACTCTGGCCCGCAACTCCTTCCACCCTCCGTTGGTATAAACACTGCCAGCCTCCGTGAATGTCGCTATCTCCATTTTCGCTGTCAATTGAATGTACCGCATGCTAATCATGCATTCATCTACAGTCAAGTGTCCTTGTTTACCTGCCTTCCTCTCGCCTCGCCTATGCCAGACTTATCCCTCTTTCCCATACAAGTGTACCTCCCTGTTCCGACAGTTATATTTGTGACGGGAAGACGACCCCACCTATGTGCGCCGTGGTCTTTGTCCGATATCAGTGCGGCGTCTTCTTCAGGACTTCTTCCTGCTGGATTTATATACCCAAGCCGGTAGACTTGCGAGACAGAGTGCGGTAGTCGGAGGAACTCGGGGTGAATACTGCAGAGGATCTTTGAGTTTTAAAACGGGAGCGTTGGTTTATCTACCTCGTGCAGGTGAGGTGAGAATACCCCCTGGTCACTTTTCAGAACAAAGGAACGAGAAATGGAGAAGAGAAAAATGTATAAATACGTCGTCTTGTTTCTCACCCTCCGATTTTATGTCAGGACAAATGGGTTCCACCAAGAGATCGTCCATGGAAGCTCCCTGTTGCCGGTTTAGCTCCCCCTCTCCTTCTCTACATGGCTATTTACGACCACGGGCTTAGTTCTTTACTTTCTTTGTTTTTCCCTGCACACCCCGCGTATCTTGATTCTCCTCGTCAGCTTGCGTCGGATATTCGCTTCACCACTATCATCTCCGCCACCGTCGCCATTTCCATCTACCCATTCTAAATCTCGTCCAGTGTCTCGTCTTGCCGTCTAAACCCGCAAGAAGTGAATTTAGACCCCTCAGATCTGAGGATTCATCAGATCAGCTCTGCTCACCTGACGACAACACGTAGATTGGAAAGGTTTTCTCCTCGTCTTCAGCGCACCCCGAGAAAGAATAAAGGCATCTGCGTTCACCTCTGGCAGTTGAAAAGTGTGTCTGTTAGCTGATTTTTTATACTCTCGACGCTATCGATAAGGTGAATTAAATCGAGAAGTTGACGCCTCTCCGCATCTTGGGCTGGCTATTTTGTATATCTTTGGAGGAAAGGCAACGACGCAACCCGTGGGATGGGTGGAGGTAGGGGGATGAAGTGGCAGGGAGGTATAAAACAGGGAGCGTTTCTCGCTTGAGCGTTCTGTAAACTCAGACTTGGTGATCGCAGAGCTCGTATATCGTCTGCCACCTGAGTGGAAAATGCAAGGCTGCTTTGTAGTGTGATACTTTCTCCGTCACTTATCCGCGCTGTTGTGATGATTCAATCGGTTATATATTTCCATGCCATTGTTTCGAAGGAATTGCTTAATTGTTCCGCAGTTCTTCGACTACATTTGTTGTTGTTTTAGTAGTCGCTATCATTTTCTCGTACTATCTCTGCGTGAGCTTTTGAGCCTTTATTTGCTCAGTTTTTGATTACTTCGTTCTCGACTCCTTAGTACTTCTCCAAAGCAAAGGCTGGTTTTGTTTATCTCTCAACTTCACCAGGTATCAGAACCATGACGTTCTTCTTTCGCACACCGCTCTCATGACTCCGAGCTAACGAATGACTGAGGCTCCTACTACAAGTCAGATAATCCTTTGAGGACATATATACAGGGTCTCAAGAAGGCTAGAAGCTATGCATGAGTCAGTTTAGGCGATTAAGGGAAGAAGATTCTCAGAGAATAACGGTGTATAAGGGCATGCGAAAGAACTCTCTTCTCATCAAACCTCACAACAACAACAACATTAACAGCATGACCTGTGCTTTCAAGATCTAGTCATAATTATAACATCTTCAACTTCAAGTTCCTTAAATGTGAGCCTTCATTTTATTATAAAAGTCTTTGGGCCTTCTCTTTTGTGATACTCGTGGTTGGATGATTGAGCGGTTTGATTACTATCATTCCAGCATTGATTGTCATTGTTCTTATAAGGCTTTTTCTAGCTGTCCTTAGCATAATACTTTCGCTCAAGACGTGGATACAGCGCCTTCGTGGAATCGCAGTCAAGGGGATATCGCACTCTTTTGATTAGGAGCTGAGATAGTTTCGAAATCTCAAAAGGCCAAGATAACTGGGTGTTTCTTTCTCTCAAGGTATTGAAGAAGATTACTAGAACGGTTAAATTCTAGTATAAATACTCGTTAATGCCCCCCTTCGTCTTCAAGACAAGGCGGCGAGTATATTAGATGACAAATGAAGGGGATGCGCGAATTTCTCAAAATGATTTCGTTGATTTCTTGTTTGCCCGACTTTCTTTAGGTGCGATCAACTTTTATTTGAATCAAATTTGCCTCCTGATTAGTCTCTGATGTCCTGGTTTAGCTGTTAGAAAATGTTGTTAGTTATGAGGTTGTTGTCATTCTCCCATCACTATACTCCACGTTCGACCTTCAAGTTTCTAATCGTAGAAATAAGCTTGTGCTTCTTCAAGTTTCTTTCTCCAGCTATATTTTAAGACTCAACTTTAAATAGTCAGCTTAAGACCACCCACCACCATACTTCTCACACTTTCGGCACCTTCGTTTTTCGTTACTCTCTTGTGATACAAGCACTCGCGAGGGTATTTATGTCAGCAGGCGAGCACAATTCTCAAAAAAAATCGTGGATTCGATAATTTCTGAACACTTTGACCCTATATTGGGAGTTCGATTTTGTCACTTGACTCGTGGAACCAGAACGAAGAAGCGTACATGTATAAATAAACACAGCTATAATTGAAGCTTTTGCCGTACCAAAATTCGAGCATCAAAAACATCAACGGAATTTTATTCTTTCCACGTTTTGGAGATTATCAATACCCGTAGCACAGTCTCGAGAATAGTTCACGCCGCAGATTGGATTTGAACTAGGTTCGTTCAGCTCTGATCGGCCATTTTTTTCTCCCCCGTCGCAGACGAAATCTGACGTCGTGCAAAGCATCGGTTAGTATTGTCAGCATAATTTTTGTTGTCGTTTATCAGTCAATTTACTTCTGTTCAAATGTTTTAACCCTCTTGCAGTAAAGCAAGAAGATAATTGAACTTCGTCCAAACGAGAGAGATCAATAGCGGACAAATTAGGTGAGTGAGTGACGGTGAATGCACATTCAATTGAAAAATCGTCCTGAAATACCCACAGAGAATTGAAGATCTTGGCTCTTACTTATTTTCAAGGCCCGGTCCAACAACTTCCCACAAACTCGTTGCAGTTGTGGCAACTGTGGTCTTCGACTTTCCATTGTATCATGATAAAATCTAGGGATTTCAAATACGTAACTCTCCAGGAGTAACAAAAAGAGCCACGATGTTTCTAGATGTGCTAATAATTCCGAGTTCATAAATTGGATTATAAGTCAAAAATCTAACGGGACCGAACTTACTTTCCTTCCAAACTACGAAGCAGCCAATTGGTGCCGAACCCTGTCGCTTTCGGGAAATGTGAGGATGATATCCAAGAACAATCATGAGATTTCTTGCTAAAATGCTAGGAGAATCTTTTGAAACGTTTATCTCAATAATTTATTGTCTAAAGACTGGACATGATTGGTACCCAGAGATGAGGCGGGCGCTACCCGACGGCGCCGGCAATTATCTCCCATCGCCTCGGCTAACTTTTGGTGACCTTCTGCGTTATCCTGGAGTTTATTTGTATCTGTAGTGAATTTCATATTTTGAATTCAGCGTTCTTAAAAAAATCATAATCATGGCTCCATGGGATATTCTCTTCGCTGTGAAAGAGAGCGATCCCCGCGCACGAGTTCAGGCGTTCATTGACGGGTACAAGAAGATCCCGGGTTATGAGGTATGTCGCCCTCCCGCCGATGAGAGTTTCAAAGCAACCATTTCGAGGCTCATTTAAAATTTTTAATTGACAAAGCTCTAGGGATTCGATGGCCCCCTCATGAGAGCCATCAAGGTAGAATCAGCCGAGGTTACGAAAACCAGCAATGCTTCAACACCAACTGCGAAAACAACATTCTCTGTCCTGGTAACGCCCAATCTCCAAAGTCCCCGAGGATTCATGCACGGAGGAGCGCAAGCCCTACTAGTTGATATGTGTACAACCATGGCCGTGGCACCTCTGTCTTCCGAAGATTTCTGGCATTTTGGAGGCCTCACCCGGACGCTGAATGTAACTTGTTTGAAGCCTGTGCCAGGTGGAGAGGTTGTTTATATTGATTGCGAAGTCAGGGGGATTGGGAAAAGACTGGGTAGGGATTTTTCCTACTTAATTGAGATGTATGACTGATACGATCCAGCTCATATTACATGCACTCTTCGGAATGCGAATGGTGATGTTCTTGCGTTGGGTGAACATGGGAAGGCTCAGATACCAATTTCACAAGCAGCTGGGAGCAAGATCTAGATTCAAGAATAAAAACACATTTTTGTTAGTCATTATCTGTTCCAACACTGCTCGGCCGGGTATATGGAAGTCATCTCCAATCAGGCGCTTTCCGGTGCCGAGTTATTACTG
>JAFJYG010000783.1:0-25252 GCA_017366145.1 Cadophora sp. M221
GCCGTTTATCATTAAAATTTCCAGTCGTTCGACTCCCCGAGCAAGGACTCGCTTGGTGAAATCCAAGGAACGCTAGTGCGACGCTAGGATTGTTTGTTTGTCTTGGGATGCCCCTCCTCCCCTTCTCTCCTCTCCCTTCCTCTCCTCTCCTCTCCTCTCCTCTCCTCTCCTCTCCTCTCCTCTCTAAAATGTCGCCAGTCTCTACCACAGCAAAATCACAACCAACCACAACCAGCTCAGAAATATCATCTCAAAATGACGTCTCCGCTAGAACTTCTGCCTCTGTTAATCTTGGAGCGTATCTCTGAATACCTCGATGATCAATCAGCAACGCGACAGAGCCTGCGAGCATTCTCCTTGACGAGCAGAAGCTGCCATGCTGCGACGCAATCGCAGCGACTTTCTCAAATCGAGATCAAGATACGAGATCCGCAGTACCTGAAGAGCACGGTGAGGCGATGGAACGATATTCTTGCTGGCGGGCAACACCGTCACGTTCGGCGTCTCAAAATTTCAGAATTTATGACGACGGAAGACAAAGATATTGCAGCAAGGACAGGGCGGCGCCGACAAAAGGAAAATCTGTATGAAGAGGAAGGCGATGAGTGGAATACTCGCCATTATTTTCAGATGCACGATTTTTGCCGCCCCTCCCATGAAGATATGTGGTACGGCGCATATTCTATCCGGGAGCCTCACTCCGAATCTTGGGATTCACTATCCAATTTCATAAACGCATTTCCCGGTCTCCGAGATCTGGTTTGGGCGGCGGGGTGGTACATACCGCCAGGTGTACTATCTATTTCCGCGGAAAGGAGAATCAGGCTTCATGTACACCATTTCTACCTTCCTAGCCTAGTTCAAGTGCGTGATCCGCCGAAGCCCGTTTCTGCGCATGACTATGCGCTCTGCACGCTCCCTTCGCTGTACAGCATCACCGTCCGCGCGAGTCCGTTGGTTTCGGGTGGCAGGGTGAATTATACCCAAGAAGCCGTTATGCAGATGGTAGCTGGACTGGCCCCAGATCTCGCACACGTGTGCGTTGTTCCAACGATGGGGTCTGGGGAGCTGGACCCGGGACTCGACCAGACTATCTTACTTGGGAGACCAGATTGGAAAGGCTTCTTCCCCGGACAGATAAATTCAACGCAAGAATCAGAAGGCGTCACAGCTCGCTCTTCCTCGTCCCCGCCCTCGCGGGGCAAGTTGCAGACTTTAATCCTCCCAGGGAATATGCTAGACGATATCGAGCACTGGGCTCGCCATACAGACTTTTCCTGCCTGCGGTCCCTTTTTATGCCGTGGAAGCGCCGTAATGGGATTGCCTTGGCCGCGATAGCTTCTCAGGGTGATCTGAAATCTTTGAAAAAGTTGTACTTATCCTGTATCGACGACGACGAGACTGAACCGTATCAACACGCAGCAGTCAATCTTTTATTCTCAAGTTTAAATCCACTCGAACGGTTAGAAGTCAGTGGATATCTCAGTCCCACAACCTTCAATATTATCACACGTCAACATGGACCCGGTCTTCGCGCTCTCAGAATATCCCCCGATTTTATGTCCGACCACGATGAGGAGCAGCTGCAAAGTCTTCTCGTTACATTTTCCGCTCCAGTCTTAGAAGAGCTGGCAGTACACAGCCCGCACCTTATGCATCTGGATATTCCGATCAGTCGCACGCGTGGAGACAAGCACGAAGTGGCTATCTACCGTGCTCTAAGTAAGTTTCCACACCTCGAACATGTAGCCCTGGAACTCGGTTTCCGTGTCACGCCAGATACCGAATTTTGGAATGAAGAGTGCGATGGCCCCCACCCGCTGGAACTCGCTGAAGGTGACGCAAGCAAGATCCCGTTAGTATTTCTGAAAGAAGCATTCAGCAATAGCGCTATAGACGATAAGCTCGCGAGATCGATTTTCGAGTTGATAGCTGGTGGTGGACGAAGTACGCTTAGGTATCTTCGTCTTCAGCCGTTTAGGAAGATGGAACGCGGTGATCCAGGAGATGAATCCATTTTCCGGTGCACTTTGAGATGGTTTAATCGCTCGTTTGTGTGCAAAAAAGACAGTCAAGGGCTAAGTGGGGTTACGGTACATGAGCTAGATTTGGAAGGATTAGCAAACGGTGAAGAACAGTGGAGCGAAATGATGAATTCGACCGATGAGGACTTGTGGTATGGAGAGGAGGCTTATGTTGCCGCCTTTAAGGCTATTTGGCCACAGAAGACAAAGGAGTGGTGGAGAGATTGGGAGAGTCTTCCCTTGGATCTCGGGGAGTGAAAGTAGTTGTTGATGGTATGTTCTGCTAGGCCATAATAGGGCTATTCTTCGAGGTTACCTCAAAGAGTGCTTTTCGAGGTGCTATGTTTATGAGATGGAGAATAGTGCTTTTGGGAATTAGGACAATTTTCTTGGAATACTTCTATATGTCCTGGTCCCTGGAGGTGTTAATTATCATTGTACACCGGATCTCATATGACCTAAAGTACCAGTATTCCATAAACTACATAAACCATCTCCCCCAAATTGACTTCTCGTCAAGCCAAGAACAAACTTCTCGCCCTTATCATGCATATCCACTGCAAATACATTCACCAAACCATACAAACCCCTTTAATATGAATAACGACGGAACGACTTCGCGCAGCGGGATTAATCAAAATCATTGCTCAAAACGGCAACAACTTAGAATACCGATTCTTTCGAGTAGTCTCTCATCGTCCCCTCACTCAAGGCTTGATGTGAAGTTGTATTCAACCGGAAAGGCCTATCGGCCTAATACTCATGGACGAAAACCTCAAATTTCTCAGAAGCGGTGTTACGATGTTCTAACATCATCATCTTGCTAGTTTCAGCCAAATATCTTTGCAATCACCCCCCCTCATCAATATGTAACATCATCTTGAAATCCCCTCAACCCACACCTTCAGAATATTCCTCGTATTCCTAATATCAACTGTTGGATCCGCACTCAACATAACCATATCTGCTCGTAGTCCAGGTTTGATCGCTCCTCGGTCATCCATCTGGAAAATAGAAGCCGGGACTGAAGTGGCAGCTTGTATTGCTTGGCTTGGAGTGAACCCAGCAGCCACCATCATTGCAAGCTCGTCATGGAGAGAATCGCCGAATGGTGGATTGACTGGGAAGTATGGGCTTTCATTGCTTTCCGTTCCTGCTGCTAGCGGAATGCCAGCCTGGAGGAGAGATTTTGCACTATTTGCAGTATTGGTGTACATGAAGAATGGTTCCCCTGTGTTGTTGACGGTTGACTACGTGTCGATTAGCAAAAATCCGGGAAGGCAGATGTTAAAATGCATACCTGCATCATCAGCAAGCTGGGGACGACTTTGATATCGCTTGATGTGATGTTGTTGATCACGGCACCATCCAGGGCTTTGTCAATCGGTGCATGGGTGACGATATCGATGCCAGTTCTCGCTGCTTGTGCGTAAAGTGCGTACGATTCCGCTTCAGCAATGACTTGCAAGCCTTTCTCGTGAGCGGCTTTGACTATCTGGAATTAATTGTCAGATTCGAGGACTTCAAACGAATAGAATGCCAACAAACCGCCTTGATGGTAGCATCATCCGGTCCCAAAGGGTCCAAAACCAACTTGATATAATCCACCCCCTCAGCAATCCGGGCCGCAACAAATTTTCTTCCAGCTTCAGGAGTAGGAATAAAAGAATCGCTTGGAAATCCCGGAATGCGACCAATTTTCGTCCCACTGACAGTTCCTACCGCCCCCGAGCCTTGAATATCCGTAACACCATGCTCACCACATTTCATCACATCACCATAAGGAAAAGTGCCCATATCCAAAGCAGTAGTAACCCCATACTTCTGTAGCGTCAATAAATACGCACAGTCTGTAAGCCGAACATTCGAATCGATGAGTCCTGGAATCAGAAAGCCGCCTTTGCCATTCATGATTACTGCTCCGACTGAATTGGAATCAGAAATTATACCATCGACAATTACAACCGTGCTCCTGGTCTTGGGGAACTTTTGTCCGTCCCAGACTAGGACGTTCGTGATGGCTGTTTTTCGATGCGCTACTGTTCCGCCGTGGTGATGGTGGTGGCCGCGACATCCTGATGAGACTATCTGAATGAGGGGAAGAAAAGAGAGTAAGATTTGTAGATACATGATATGAGGGCGGGGTGGCTGGCATGGGATATTGTGATGAGGTCGCAAACTTTGAATGTACCGCTGCCCCTGAAACACAGACTTCCCCACAGGCGCTTCCGCCCCGCTTCAGGGCTGCACGGGGCGCAGAGAAGACCTGGGCATTTACCTAGCGATGTCTACCAACTAGAGAGATAGAAAGAAATATTCGTAAACAATATAGGTGATAGTTGGAATCCCTGAAGTACGAAATTGTAGAGTATTCGAGTTGCAAATTATGAGGTAGATCTCAAGTGTACACAGGGAGGTAGTTTGCAGTGATGCTCATGCCCAGAAGGATACAAGTTTGAATGAGGAATGTGGGAGCCAAAACTAGATCCAACCTGCGACTTTTCTTGGTGTAGGAGGGGGGCAGAAATTTATGAAATAGTGCTTTCGAGTTAAAGAAGAGGGCTTGGTTGAACTTTTAGAAGTCAAAAATAATTACCAGCCAGTTCATCATTACTCATAAGCGAGGCCTGGATTTGTGGAGTCGAAATTTTAACCTTGAAGCAAGACCTTCCTCTGACGCAGAACTCTGCCACACGGCTCTGGTTTCAAAGCGAGGTAAGTAAACTTATTTTGCGGCGCATCTATTGATTCGAGTGGCGAGTGCTGGATCTCAGTTCGACAAAAGGCTAGCCGGAGCATTGTTGAGAGGACGAGGCTGCATTTGAAGAGTAGTGAGCGCGAAGAGATACCAGTTATGCCATTCACCCGTTTAGGAGTCAGACGAACAGCAATCTTGAGTAGGAAAAGAAACAGTTTCATTGAGCTATTTTAAGTAATAGAAAGTAAACACGCGAGACCAGTGATAAGCGAGTGATCGGTAATGACAGGAAAGAGAGGTGAAGTCAAGGAAATCCTCCAACAAGTCGCACACCCATTGCCCAATTTCTCCTAGTTAAAGTTAAAGAGCCCGAAGGAAAACTCCCAGAAAACATCAAGTGACAAAAGAAACTCGTTGATACGCTCATAGAATCCTTCCGCTGCTTGGTCATTCCCTCCGCAGCACTCCCGAGCTATACTTGCCGAGTATCTCAGTGTCCCCTCTTTATGTGCTCGTTGAGCTTGTCACGTCTCCAGAATCCTTTAGCTCCAACTCGCTCACATCCTTGAAAGGTACAAGGATATTGACGGATACTGTGACGGTCGTGCGTCAAAGAGTGGCGATCACGATCGGCGCGCCGAGCAAACGTTTGGTGACAGTGCATCGAAACCACGCAACGATGCATTCGAGGACGAGCTGCAGGGGCGCCCGTGGAACCCGATGTGACGGACATAGGATTAGCGGGAGTAGCAGCTATGTTTCCGTGATTAACATCGGCCTGATTAATATCAAGCATGTTGTATCCCATATCGACGCTGGTGTCTGAGGGCATGGATGCGGCAGGAAAGTCGGACATGCTGTTCATGTAGTCGCCATTATGGTATCCATTGCCTCCAGAGTTATCAGCAATTTGGAAATCACGACCAAATTGTGGGGGCAAGAGCAATGTTTGGTTTGTTCCAGGAGATTGGTCGGTGTGGACATGGCCGGTATTGAAATTGCTGTCTCCTAAGAACAGTTCACTATTTGCAGGGAGAGATCCCAAGTTATCGGCGACAGCGATGTGCTCATCTCCTGAGAATAATGCACTACCCGGGAGCAAGAACCTTAAGTTATTATCAGGAGATAATGTTGTATTCTCAAGAGATCGTTGACCAGCTCCGTGAAAGTATCCCGAGCCATGGGTGGGGGTGAAGAAGGTGTTACTCCCAAGAGTCGGTTGGCCACTCGCATACGAGTAGCCTGAGCTGTCGGCAGGATAGAAGTTGTTGTTCGCAAGAGATGGACCAGGCGGTGCATCGTATGGAAGAAGATCTCCCGAATGACTGGCACGATGTGGTGAATTGTTGGGGGGACCCGTTTGCTCACCAACACTATTGTATTGGGACAACAACATGGGCCCATACCCAGTGCAGCCTGAGACTCCATTCTGGTGGATGGGTTGGGTGAAGGGAAGACCCGAGCCATCGGTGGCTGGCGAGTCACTGATTTCAAAGGCCTCATCTTCTTGTGCAGAGTTCAAAATTGTTGGTGTTGCCGAGTGGTAGGAAGCTTGTGCGCCAGAGATGTTTGTGTGTTGCCCTGGTCCACACCGCAAAAGCTGAACCTGGTACTCGAGGGCCTGGACTCGAGCCTCCAAGTCCAGGCCACCAGGCACAATGCCGGGGTCTCGCTCGGTCGAGGACTACGAGTAGGCATACCAGATTAGTCAGAAAAAAAAAACGTACCGCGTGTCCAAGCATCGTGTGTCGCTTGTCGCGAGTTCCAGAAGTCCTGGGGCCTTTGAAGGGATGCCCATCGCCAGCTTGGAC
The DNA here is from genome assembly GCA_017366145.1 of Cadophora sp. M221. NCBI lineage: Eukaryota > Fungi > Ascomycota > Leotiomycetes > Helotiales > Ploettnerulaceae > Cadophora > Cadophora sp. M221. The sequence goes on from JAFJYG010000783.1 coordinate 6,535, forward strand.
AGAAGAAGAGTTGGGATCCATTCTGAAATTCGGTGTGAAGAGGACGTGTGAGTAACACGAAAGATGATATTTTGTAGTTGTTGTAAATAATATTGTTGCCGTGGTCGAGGTCGATTTTGAGTCGAGTGCTGAAATAGAAGCGAATGACCACACTGTTTGTTTGAGATGGGGCCGCAGCTTTTGTTGAAATAATTGTGCGGCAATGGTGTTTGCAGAACCAACTGGGCCTTTCGTGCTGGGAATCGCGATGTCAAGGTAGGTAAGTTGATGCCGTGTGAGAAAGGAAAGGAGAAGATGTCTGTTCACACCAGCTTCGCCGTAGCCCCCTGCAAGCAGGCTTCAGCTTCATGCAGCACCGACGCCCGGTGACGCCCGACGCCCGACGCCCGAACGCCCTCACACCCATTTGCTGTCTTTTGCCTTTCGGAGCTCCAATAACCCATGGAAAAGCTCAATGTTGCCAGCACTTCATTTCAGCAACAATCTTACATTACGTGCTTAAAACGCCTACTTGATAAAGCTCTGTCGTAGTTTTTCCGAAGAATCTTTCGCTAGACCTAGTCTTGTTGCCGCAACCCTCCACTGGCAGTTCTATCTTTCTTTGAGTCGTCCCACACATGTGTCTCAGACAGCCAGCCATTGGTTGAAATGCCTCAACATACACACAAGTGCAAGGATTGCCCCAAGGGCTTTGAGAAGAAACGTGACTACAAGTGAGGCAAAGTTCGAGGACCGCAAGACATGAGGCTAATGGTCTGCTGCTACCTAGCAAGCATCGAAAAACCCACGACAGGCCATACCAATGTGCCCTTTGCAACCGCAGATTTGGGCTCAACTCAGATCTACAGAAACACAGAATCACTCACCGGAGTTCACCAGCGATTTTCAAGTGCCCGCATGCTCACTGCAGTTTCTCTGGGACTGCTCGGAAAGACTATCTATCCACGCACTTGAAAAGAAAGCACGGCACTGAAGGAAAGCTTGAGAATGCCACGGATTTGCCCACCGTCAATGAATTCTCAACTGCAGACCAGCAGCGGTTGCTACAGGATGAGAAGAACCTCGAGTTTCTGGAATTCATCAATCAAGGAAACAGGGAGGAAGTCGAACGCCTACTTTCTGAAGACTCTAGTGCTCGAGTAGCTGCAAGGGATAGAATGGGATTGACTGCACTGGATTCAAGCTTCAAAAAAGGACACGATGATATTTTCAAGTTGCTACTTCGTTATGGAGCTGATGGCAGTGGAAAATATCTCCATCAATATGCTCGTACGGGACGATTGGAATGTGTTGAAGCCTTACTTCGCCATGGGGTGGATGTCAACGCTTCAAATGACATCGGCGAGACGGCATTGCATGTTGCTGCATCGAATGGCAGCGAGTCTCTACTGAAATTTCTCATCGAGAAAGGAGCAGATTCTCAGGCCATTGATTTTTTAAAGTACACTCCGTTGCACCATGCTGCCTTTGGGGGATGTGTTGGCGTGGCAAAATTGTTGCTTGCGAGCGGAGCTTGTGTTGACTCGAAAGCAAGAGATGGGGAAACAGCTTTGCATTTATCCACCGGAAGAGGACACGTTACCGTAACCAGTATCTTACTAGCAAGTGGGGCGGATGCCAATTCCATGGATCACAGTGGTTGTGGTTGGATGCCATTACACTACGCCTCGGAAAAACTGTGTCCAGAGATGATATGGATATTACTCAAAGCCAATGCCCATGTCAACACAAGGACTCGTGGAGGACTTACACCTTTATCTCTCACCCTTGGCTTTTGGGGGCAGGCGTATTATGAGGAAACGTATGTAGAATCAGCCAAATTACTACTCGCAGCAGGAGCAGAGCTCCGTCTTGAAGATTGGGAATGTATCTCCCACGAAGACAAAGAGATGTTTGCGAACTACCGCCCAGCTGGAGTTGAATGGACACAAGATGCAGACAGCACAACTATTCCCTGGAGTGCCGAGTCCGACGAGGAGTACGCCGATGTGCTACGACCCAGCTACCGTGGCAATGGTCAGTGACCAGCTTGTTCGGGTACGATGGAGAAATGCAAGATGCGGTTGAAGGAGGAGAGCACGTTGGAGTTGAGTTTAGACTGCCTTTTAAACGGTGGCTGTGGGGCCGTTCCGTTGACTACCTAGGTAGGCGATGGACTTGTCATGTTTGGGGTTCTACTATTCTTTATCGAAAGTGTTTGTGAAGACTTGTGTTTGAAGTTAATGTTTGGTTGGTTGGTTGTTTGGTTGTGTGCTTGATGTTGTGATTGGAAAAAGGGTTGTCGCTTTGCGATTTGGGTCACGTTTTGAGCATGCTTTGCCTGTTGACATTGGAGTTTCCTTCTTGTTTGAATCTATGGAAATGGAAAGCTTCTCTCTGAATATGCCAAACATAACTTGATTCCTTAAAAAGACATGTCTCATATCTCAATCTACTTTTCCAGTCACAACCTTGCCGAAACGGCCTCCAAAATAACACCACCACCACTACTTCTCACCACCGCCTCCTCAAAAGCCATCACAACATCATGCTCGTGCAACCAATTCGTACTCGACCCCTTCGCTGCTCTAGCTCTCAACTCTTCATCCGGCTCTACCCTTCCACTTCTCAATTTCTGTATCCTCGCATTATTCCCCGTATGCACCACTTTCAACAACCTCTCTGCATGGGGCTTCCGGATCGTCTCATACAATCTCAGAGCTCTTGAGATTTCTTCTGACGATGGCTTATGTGCTGAAGTTACAGGGAAGACTGAGTCGAGAGCAAGGTAAAGCGTGTAGGCGTCGTCGATGGCAAGTGAGCCACCAGTTGCATGCGCTCCACCGTGAGCATGTGCTGCGTCACCAATGAGCGTCACTCGATCGCCGAACACCCATGTATCTAGGTACGTGGAACATGAATAGTTCGGATAGAAGCGAACATTGGGAGTGAGTTCTGTCAGCTGCCTCACAACTGGATTCCAGTCCTGTCGTGATGTAAGTTCATGAAATCACATCAATGTTGGTTTACGCACCTTGAAAATTTCTCGGAAAGCTTGAAGGCTAGCATCTTCATCCCAAGATACATCTTTATACAACGCCTTTGGGTCATCTGGATCCCCAAACACGCTTCCAACTGTCGTGAAACTGTTCTTTCCAAGTCGAGAGGAGAAGAACGAGTTCGTCGGACCCCACCAATGAATTGAGTCTTCAGGCAGATCTGGAATCGACTCTACGAGAGATGCATCAAAAGTGGCTCTGATTGCAGTCCAGCCGCTCCACTTCAGTTCAAAATTAGGGACAAATGATTGTCTCACTCCCTGCCGCTCATTAGTCTCTGAGGAAAAAATGAAGACATCTCCGCTTACCGAGTGCAGCCCATCCGCACCAAGAAGTAAATCCGCCGTGGCAGTACTGCCATTTTGGAATTTCAACGTCACACCTTGACTTGGATCCACCTCAACATCGACGATCTGTTTTCTCAAATGAATAATTTCGCTCGGAACATGCTTCGCCAACGCCGCATGCAGATGACCTCGATGATACCGTGCCGTCTGATGCAAATACTCCGTCACATTCTCATGCGAATCATTCCCAATAACCTCATTCGTTTTCCACTTTATTTCATTAGCATTTCCCCAATCCTCAAACTCTCAAGAAAAATTAGAAAACTCACATGTCTATAAATCATCGGCAAATTCGAGGGGCCCCGGAAGGCTACATCATCCGAGATGGCATCGTGCAAACCCAATCTCTCAAGTGTGCGAAGTCCATTTGGTCCCAGAGCTATACTTGCTCCGATCTCTTTCAATTCTGTGGCTTTTTCGTAGATGGATATTTCTATGAGTGGGTGTTTGAGTAATGCGATTGCGGCCGTGAGACCGGCTATCCCGGCGCCTGCGATGGCGATGTGAAGCTTTTGGGAGGAATCTTGCGCTGAAGTCATGATGACAAAATTGTCTCTATATATGATTCCTAAAATAATAGAACAGAAGGAAAAGCTTCAAGGAATGTAAATTACAGTGACTAGAAATATCAAAAAGTATTGAGATTATCAAATTGCGTGACTCGGTAGGATTTTGCTTTCTCAGCTCATTTCATCCCACTCTTGTGTTCCAAATCCTCGTCTCATTCGATAAGAATGGGGCGAAACGGCTGAGAATATCCATTCTCTTCCCGAAACAAAAGATAAGTTGATGGGTTCGGATTTTGTGATGGGCCCCTTGAGGGCTTTAGCGAAGCATGCAAGAATAGTGGAGGAGCACGCAATACGCACTCCCTCGCGGCTCGAGGACTCGAGCCGCATCGCTTGAGTTTTCACAACTCCTTGAGGCGTAATCTGCTAGAACGAATAATAGAATTATAGACGAATATTCTTGTATACCGAGTGCGGAAACCTCTTGTATAAAAGTAGCAGAATAAGTTGTGTGGTTAGGCGTACTATGGCGTATGCACAGCAACAGCCAGACAGCCCTTATATTGATAGAGGAGGACAGGCCGTGAAGTTTTGCGAACGAGCTAAAACTTTTGCTGCTGAAATTAGAGGCTGTCGTCCATTTCAGCAACAAAGAGTCTGAACTAGGTGCGATACTACCTTTGGGCATTACAAACTCGGAGTTCTAATACCAAACCTGTCGTCATCGTCGCACTCCTACTAAAAAATCCTCTCTCCAAAGTACCTCCGATCCCGAAAAATCTGTCGACGGACTTCCAAGATGTTCAAATGGTGATGAGGAAGATGTATGTATAAACTCTGGTATAATCCCATCTGAAGATTGAGCTGGCGCTGCAAGACTTTGAGAATTCTGCTGAGATTGTGCAAGAAAGTTCCTCCTGGGTAGAAGTCCAGTGAAAACCACCTCTAGCTGATCGTATGAAGGTGTTGTGGGGAAGTTCGACCCTATTACGGTACCTGATATTGTCCTCGAGCAGTTGAACCTGCGGGAGATCCTTTCTCTTTACACATATTAGAGGCTACGCTCTCTCCAAGCCCCTTACAAGAATTTCCCTCTCGACTATATCTGGCGCTGGTTCATGCTCGCATTTCCATCGACCTACGTCTCATCTCAATATCTCGTTCTTCGGATGCCCCTGTACCAGACTTGTAGATCCCCGTAAATCAAGGCATCGGATCTTGCTGCTGGGAACCTACTCGGTTTGGGTTCGTCCGCTCATTATGATGGACTTGATTAAGGTCGTGAGCTTCTTGGCATTCTCGAGAATCCGTAGGAGACCTATCTAAGCCATGCATCGATTTTCTTTCCTTACTCCTTTTCTACCTAGCATGACACAAACAACTTCGTTGTCGTCCGGAACCAGATTGAGCTATTCCCTGTGATCATGAGCTCAAAGTCTGACGTGAATGTAAGGGTTGCCCAATGTCGATTAATTTGCTCCTCGATGCTCGCTTCAATGTTTGGCCGTCAGGTGGTGGCTTGCAGGTCGTACAGTAACAGCAAGGCGGTGAGTAATCTAAATATAACCAGAGCTTCCATCCAAGGCTCTTCCATCCACCTTGATCTAAGTCTTACTCTCCCATCATAAAACCCCCCTTCTTCTTAGATCACTTGTTGAGAAATGGCTGGTATTTATGTCATGCCATATTATCCCAAGCGTGTCAAGCATATCATCGGTACCGGCAGTCAGCACTACATTGGCTTTGTCGACGAAACCACAGTTCTGAAGTATTCTCACTTCCCTGGTGAATTGACCGCTCTTCATATGGAACGGGATATTTTCGAGCGGCTCGGAAAACATCCTCGTATCATTGAGTTAAAAGGATGGCATGAAGATGGGGTACTCCTCGAATATGCTTCGCATGGAACGTGAGAAAAGCATCTCCAAGAAGCAAAGCTTTCGACACGGGAGAAAATCCGGTTCGCCAAGGAGATTGCTGAAGGAGTTGCCCACGCCCACCAATAGAATGTTCTGATCTGCGATATCCATGTCCGGAATGTTCTATTAGATGCTACATTTTGCGTCAAACGCGTGTGACTTCCAAGGCCATCTGTTGGACGATAAAGGGAAAGTTATTGTTGACGGGGGAGCTTCCGAGAATGCAGAATCATTCTTGCCTCGTGCCGACAACAAGTTTGCGGATACCAAGTGATAGAAAAGCATGTAGAATTCTATCTGACAGAGCGTACAGAGTAATAAGAGTGGCGTGATCATAAGTACGCAGGTACTGAGATCTACGCTACACAGCCCATATTTCTGACATGCCCCCTACTCTGAAGCTCCATATTGAATTCTAATCAAAAATGCAGTGTTCTTAGCTCTCCAATTGAGCTCTCCAATTAAGCTCGTATTCTGACGTTGAGGCTCGCATTCGGGTTTCCTGGGCCTCATTAACTCCTGTAATATGGCTTTCCCAGCCCATATGGCGCTTACTGCTCCCTCCAAGAGGGAGATCAGCTACCCCGCAGCATTCCTGCTTGCGTTACAGTACAAGAGTACCCCAATTGACTATCTCCAAGTCTTCCATGTGTCTGCATTCCCTTGTAGCCTCCATGTGTCCATTATATCCATTCCGGCCTCCATTTTTTGCCTCCATTCCGGTGCAGCCTCCATGTAGTCATTGGCACTCTCAATGGACGGGTTGTAGACTTCTTTGGCTAGCTCTTCTTTGATATTAGCTATGTGTTGAGCTCCAGACGAGTGGGCAGTCCCAGCGGCTTGTATAGCGTCCCATAGCTCCTTCATATCACCGGCTCTCACGAGTTCCTGGTACTTCTCATATATAACCATAGAGAGGCTAAAGACGATGATTCTCCGTGTCTCCTTTTGCTCCTTTCTCCAAGCTAGTTGAAGAGACGCTGATGCCGGTAATGCCGGAGGGTTAGCTACCCATTCCGAGATTCCGGCGGCAGCGAGTTCCTTTTGAGTCTCTAGCTTCCATTCGTAGAAGTTGTCGTAGACTAGTTTTGACGACTCAGTCGATGATTCCGATGACTTTGATACGACAGGCATAGTGGAGAGCTAAAAAGGCCGACAGTTGACTTAATGGAAGTGTTGTAGAGGCTTGATTTGATTCGCAGATAAGGTATATAACGTATGACGTGTATTGAATCGATTACAACAAGTGTTAATTGATTTTAAGTAGTATTAAGGTTGATTTTTAAAAAAAAAAAAAAAAAAAAACAACAACAATTGGAATTGCTACCATGATAGAAAAGCATGTAGAATTCTATCTGAGAGAGCGTACAGAGTAATAGGGGAAATAGGGGTGGCGTGATCATAAGTACGCAGGTACTGAGATCTACGCTACACAGCCCATATTTCTGACACCAACCGATATATTTGCTCTCGGCTCAACGATTTATCATATCATCACCAGCCACCGACCGTTCCCACAGCTTGACACTATTGACGATGAAGCCAGGTTTGAGGAACTCTACCGGAAGGGTGAATTCCCTCTGTCAGAAGTAAAGGAGGGCGGAGCAGTTATCAAAATGTGCTGGGAAGGGAGGTACGAAAATGCGAGCGAAGTGGTAAACGATCTCCTAGCTTTGGAAGGGACTTTTAATGGAACATCCATGTAGAGGCAATGGCGGCGCGCATTCATAGGCTAACTATGATTTGTAATGGGGGGATTGAGGGAGAATGCTGTATAATACCTCTATGTACTCGGCACAAGACGTCGTGTGATTGTGTCTGCCTGGTCCCTACACTTCTTCTTTTCCCTCCATTTACTCCACTAGTCAAGATGGCCCGAGTCAAACGAGCTGAAACATTCAAGAGATTGGGCGGCAACACTCTACATTCGGCAGTGTGATTCATTATATCCATATACACAAATATCATTCACATCTCGACCAATGTCAACAATTAATGTTAGTTTACGGGTGGCATTGACTCCACTCGTAGGTAGTCTCCCACGTACAGTACTTAAGTATCCAAGCCCCCCTCCAACCGCAGCCTACAACCTCAAAGCACTGTACAGTCTCTCACAACAAATATCGGAATATCTCACATCACAGCCTCAAAACGAACCATCAAGCACCACCCCCACATTCCCCTTCAAAGGATGAAGATGTCTCTAAACCCTACCCCCACAGACAAACCAGATCTTCCCTCCCCATACCAACACACAATCCCCTTCCCCTCCCCCTCCGCCACCGCAAGCCAAGTCCGAGAATACATCCGCTTCTGGTTCCGAAGCAAGACCCTCCAAGTCCCCACCGTACCCATCAGCAGAGTCCCCTGGAACGGCAGAGACATATACGATATGAGCGATCCGGGAGATTATATCGATGATCTTGTCAGTTGGGGCATGCATTTCTCATATGCGAGGAAGATTTGTGATGATGTTATGAGGGGGTGTAAGTTGGAGGTTGGTTTTTTGCTTCTGCATTTGCTTATGGATTTTGAAGTTGATACGGAGAATGCTGATGGATTCCGTGAGCAGCGAAGGATGGATGGATGGGGTGCGTGGGGTGGATGGTGTGTGTTTGTGCTCTTGGGCCTTGTGGGAGGGTTGGAGCTTTTGTTATTCATGCTCTTTGTGGCCGGACACTTTACGACCTTAGATGATGGGATATGTGTCTGCTGAAGGTGAGGAAAGAGTCGGAAGACGTGATAGTAAATCATCACTCAATAGATCCCAATAAGCAAGCGTGCCTGGATTGAGCTTTTTAGTCTTTCCTCGTCGAGTTTAAGTCCAAAATCTCGAACGGTATGTTTTCCCTTTTAAATCTTCTCCCGATTTGTTCTACTGCTTTTTGTTTTGTAGATTACAGATTGCAGCAGCCAAATCCGATACAAGTACTAGATATTTCGCCACACTATCAGCCCGCTGTGAATCCTTCAACCCTACCCCACCCTCTTTCACCCCCTCCCCCATCAAGTAAACAAACACCCAGTCTGATTCGTCCTAATGACATTCGACAAATCACTCCCCAGTTTCCCCGCTCGATCCAACCACGCCTACAATGATCTCATCAGCAACCCCTTCCCTCATCTCATTCTAACAAGAAGATTACATACCGAAATACTCTCCTCATCCGGATTCTGCTCCCTACTCAAGAGAAACAACGTCGAGAAATTAGACGCCTGGACAATCGCCCAGTTCTCAGAGCGTTCTATTTTCATCCATCACAGTCAGCTTTTCTCTCCCTATTCCCTATCCCCCGTCTCAACACTCCTCCTCACTCCCCTCCTCTTCCCCCTTGCACAAACATAACTTAAGACTGGAGTAAGGATAGAGGGAAAAAACTCACGCTGCACAATATAATTCGGCCCCTCACACTCCGGCCCAGGCTGCCCGGGGAACTGCACCCTAAACACCCCATCATCGCCATACACCTCATCCGCCGCCGACGCCGTGCCCTGGATCGTTATACTCCTGTTTCCGAGCTGGCAGCCGTTTGAGACGTTGACTGTGCCGTTATCCTATATTTCGTGTTTACGTCAATACTAGATTCTTCAGATCTCAACTTTCAAAATAAACATCCACTCTCTAAACAATAACTCGATCCCTCTGAATTGCATCTTGCTTGCAGGGAGTTGGGATATTATTATTGAAGGAAGGCTTTTTGTGACTGGGAAAGAGAGGGAGGGAAAAGGGGAGGGAAGACGGACGTTTAAACCATACTCAGCATAAATACACGAACACCCCGCCGTGAAAGGCGCCCGCGTGCCAGCTACCTGATACCACCGGCCGAGATACGCGTCAAGCTGGAAGGTCTTGTCTGCTTTGGGGTATGTGCATTTTCTGTTTATCTTGGAATATCAGAATCCGAAATCTTGATATGAAAACTAGAACTAAAACTAGAGACGGAGTCGAGGAATGGATAGGGGAAAAGAGGAGGGAGAAAGAGGGAGAGGGATGGATAGAGAGAGGGAGGGAAATAAGTAAACGTACCCATCCCAAAGTGATTCAGTGACTATCACGTTCAGATCTGTGGATGTGCAGAACTTCGCGCTGGAAGTTAGGGCTGGGAGGAGGGTGGTAGCGAGGAGGAGGGGAACGGGGTGGGGGAACATCGTTGTGATTTAGATCTTAAGTTCTAGACAAAGAATGTACAGGATTGATGAGAAGATACGAATCCAATTTTATTTCAACTCGGATTGAACAAGGGAACGATATGTACTGTAATATATTTATGGACGGAGAAACCGAAATCTTGCCATAGGTATCTTGTGACGCAGGCCAAGCATATCCCGCTATTCAAGACGACGATTGGAAAGATGTACGCGCGTGAGGCTTCTCAGAGACAGTTTTTATTATCAATAATATTTACCTATTCGCAAAAGAACAGTACGAGGCTTGCGGAGAATTCGGGGTACTTGTATGACGGGAAAAGTCAATGACGCTTTGCCAAGAGATGCATACTTGGCGATGTACCTACGCCACGAGGCTCGGGTTAGAGAACTGAATGGATGGGTCTGGACCTGGACCTGGAAATAGGTTAGTTAATTCAAGTAATGAGGTACTAGACGATGCTAATATAGGTAGGTAGTGTACATACCGATCCTTGGTATTCTTGAAATCGGTACACCGGTTCCGAGTCGCGAAGGAGTCGGTTCGGTTCGGCCCGCTTCGCTGGATGGATTATGATAGCCGGTCGGCGATCTATGTTGATGCTCTGTACAGTACCAGTAGGTAGGTACAGGTATGCTGTATGCATCCTTTCAGATTGTTGTCGGTATGCGGGAAATGTTGTCTTCATTTAATCTTGAATAAGGAAGGACTTGTCATTCTCGGGTCTAGCTCTGTGCTTCGTCGAGCTGGTTCCGAATGTTTGAGGCGAGGCGGTCATCAATCCTCTTCAATTCTGGATAAAAGTCTTAACTTCGACCTTCTCCTCTTCTTTGGGACGACAACTGGTTCTAAAGCCGCGACGATGGCCTGTAACAAGAATCAGCAACGCAGATCAAAGCCAAAGGAAGAAAAAAAAAAATCCGCATGTCAAAGAAGCATGGAACCAGATACGAAAAAGGTACAGATCAGAGTGAAACACAAAAAAACACTTTCATACCTCATCAAAAACATTCTTCACCCCCCTCCCACTCTCCAACTCACACTCCACATACTTCTCCGCCCCAATCTCCCCCGCGAGCTTCCGACCCTTATCTACACGCGCCTTCTTCTTCGACGCCGTGTCCACCGCCGCGTCAGGAGGGTCTTGGATCCCGACGAGAAGAAATGGCACACCGGGACAGTGGTGCTTGAGTTCGGGCGCCCAGGTGTCTCGTGCAGACGTGTAGTTCGAGGGCGTGGATGTTGAGATTATTATCATGAATACGTCGGTTAGGGGGTAGGAGAGGGGGCGGAGACGGTCGTAGGATTCTTGGCCGGTTGTCTAAGGGGGAGTTAGGAAGGTGGTGTGTTGGAATAGGGAAGGGGAGTTGGTAGGAAGGTGTTGTTATTGGAGAAGAATGTAGGAGCTTACATCAAAAATACCGAGAGTGTAGGGCTCGTCGCCGACCCTGGTTGGGTGCCTGTTAGCGAGATGCGATTGTGGATGGAGATTGGGTTTGGGAGAAGATGTGTCGTAAAAAGGCGAACTAGAGGAGAAGTACATACATGATAGTAACAGCGTAGTTGTCAAACACTTGCGGTACGTATTCAGATGGATACTTGTTAGTCACGTAGGTAATTAGGAGACATTGTTTAAGCCTGCCCGAATCGCCCACTACCACAAGTCTAATGCAAGTTAGCGAGATCTTACGCGCGATGTGGAGGGAGCTTACTTGATCGTTGTTGACTTTTTACTTCTCGCACTCCCCGATGATGGGTTAAGTCCAGAAGAAGGTTGTCCAGCTGAACTCGCAGCGGCAGCTCTAGCCCTCTCATCTTCAGCCAACAGAATCTTCCTCCACTCAGCAGGCAAACCCGTAAAATCTCCCGTAACGGGATCAAATCCGATATGTGAGACATGCACAGGATTAACCGGATGTCCAATCCGTTGACTTTTGGTCGCCAAAGACCCCGAAAAAGTCACCTGGCTGTCCAAAGTCCTCAAACTCGACCGACTTGATCCCGTGCCGTCGGATCGGATCGTGCTCCCTGAGATACTAGGATCCCATTCGATCTCGACGCTTTGTTCATAGTAATGCTCTTCACCTTCGAGGGGTTCTACGGCACGGAGAAGAGCTGCGTCGCCTGGAGAATTTAGGGGCCGGGAGATGAGGCTGCGGACTCGTTCGCTGAAGGCTTGGCGGTAGCTGGGGGAGGAGAGAGCTTCAGTGTCGAAATCAAATGGTGTGGCTGATAGGGTGCTAGAGATACTATCGGCGCTGAACCGGCTAGGGTTTATGGCGAAATCGTGGGTGGCAGTGCTATCGATGCTGAACCGGCTGGTGCTTGGTTGGGGGTCCTGGGGGATGGGCGGTTCTTCAATGGTTGGGATTTTAGGTATTTGATCGTCTTGACCTTGAATATGCGAAGCTTTAGGTTGAATAGATCTGATAGTTGTTTTAGTAACAGATATTGGAATTTGGAGGAATGACAAACATCTGTAAATCTTCTAGGAGGGAATCGAAAGTTTCTCGTTGCTGTTTTGACTCATTGATGAGTTTATACACTTCCTCTTCCTTCCAAGAGTCGTCCTGATCTCTCAAAGCAGGATGAGTATCCCCATCCACTCTCGTTTCTATTGACTCTTCAAGTATTTCTACATGCTCCTCAAAAGATGCGAGAACCTTTGAATAAGACTTTCGAACCGCTCCAATCCCATGGTTGATATTTTTCGTCGCCTCGGCTCCTATTTGAGATGATTCTTGCCGACCAAGATCTTGGAAGCTTTCTAGAAACCGATGGATCTCGGTGCATTCTTCAGCGACGGCAAGTAGCGAATCTGGTGGCGCTGAGAGTCTGGCTTGGATATCATGACATTGCTTCGCGAGAGTTGCTGCCTTGAGGATGACGGGCCCAATGGTCAGGGTGAGTGAGAGGGAATCCATGAGGATGTGTAGTTGCTTAGGAGTGCAATGATCATAATGAATGCCTTAACATAATCACATCTCTGTATGCTCAACTGAGATGCTTGATCAATGGGATTGAAGTTCAAGCAGTTGAGAGTGAGGATGAGGCTGAGCTGAGATGAAGCGAGGCCAGCTGATTAATCGTGCATGAAGGAGGCTTTTCCCGCCAAGCAATGAAACATCGTTGGAATGTCACGATGTGAACTTGGCATTTCTTAGGATGAAAATGCGATGTGCAACAAAACGGGAGAGGTGAACCAGCGTTTGAAACAAAACGCCTCCAAAAATCGTGGCGGATCTCGAGGAGAGATGGTGGAGGCCTTTCGAGGATGGAGGCAATTGATCATCACGTGATTGGATACAGAATTGATTTTCGAGATGAGTGTTGGTTTTCATGGTCGCAATTTCTTTGCGTGTTCATATGGAGCTATGATTACGAGTAGCCGGTAGACAGTGAGTTTGCTGTCTTTCTGACTTGGTGTCTGCAGTAATTATCACTCGGTTTAAGTTAGACTGACAACAAGTTTGTTATCAGTCGCTTTTGTGTTAAGGATCCAGGCCAAGTTCCATGAAGTATCCGGGAAGTGATCCAAGGAAGAGAATACAGAAGGAGACTTCAAGTAATGATCACTACTAAACATGACATGATCTTAATATTCAGGAAACTGCGGACAGCTGTCAGTCTTCAAGCATTATTCCGTGAAGCTAAACCCCTTTTCACATGCATCCTACACCACCACACCATCCGATCACAACTCCTTCCAAACATACGAGCAAATAAGCATCATCTTACCCAGATTTTACCCACACAAATCAAGTTGCACAGATCTCGATCTCGCGCAGGTCTCCATCATTATTCGCACAGCCCATCCTCAGCATCCCACAAGTTTTAGTTCTCGACTCAGTCGCTTGCTTCAAGATCAGCGATTTCTAGACATGATGTTCGTAGGCCGTGGGTCATCGAGACAGGGAAAATACTTGATGTGTTCGTATTCCTGACCAAGTCCGTAGTCGATTGGATGAGGGCAAGGGAAAGCTGAGATTTGGCGGATCGTTATCGGGGACAACGCAGGGTTCAGAAGTGTAACATTCAGGGGCACAACCCAAGCACAGAACCACCAGTCCACCACACAGGACGGGCCACCAAGGACAGGGCAACTGATAAGAGAGAGCTTATTTTAGAGAAGTGAAACCGACGCCAAGACCTTATTTCAACCTCGAAATTTGCTTGTGAACTTTCACTTCTGCTCTGTTCGAATATTAATTGCCGAATACAATCCAAGAGAGGCCATGAGATTCCCTTCCGTCCAAGCGAGGAGGGGTGGGCTCGTGCACAACTCCCCTCCTTTGAATTATGCAAACTATACGAGTCAATAATGCAACATTATTCGCAGTTCGCCTTTTTCTAAGTTGTGCAGAGTTTTAGAAATGACGTCGTTTGCAGCAATCGAGGACGAGAGGCGGGCTTGGCAGGGCCCACCACTCTTTGGATACCCCTGTCCTGGTGGGACAAGACGGGCAGCGAGATCCAATGAGGGGAATGGGAATTCCAGGTCCCGCGCTCAATAGGGGATAGCTTCCGTGTATTTCGGGCTCTGGTATCGATCGACGTTGGGAAACTTGGACTTGCGCTAATAATTCGGCTGGACGCGAGGCAAGGCTCAAGATAGCGGCGGCTGCTTCAGAGCCTTCTACGCTCAACTCTAGGTAGCTCCAAGTACGTCCCTCCACTTCCTTCCTTTGCCTTTGATATTATATCGTGGCACCACTCCCAAGTTATTGTATTCCCCCCTCTTTCACTACTCATCCATCTTTGTCTTTTATAGACACGACACTCGCTTGAGGTTCTTTGTTAAGAAAACAAACGACAATCAGATCCCAGTAACTGTTGGCAAGGTCAATATTCAACGGCCGAGCATTCTTCCGAATATCCTCCCAACCCTCCCATCTACAACTACATACACCTACGTCTAACCTCCGTACAACTTGCCTTCAATTCTATCAAAATACATCAACAACTCTTCTTTTCCACGAATTCACGAACGCTGCAGCATTTGAAGCTTAGTAACGTCGTTATCTTGATTCTGCTGTGCAGTCCTTCTTTCCGACTTTCAAGATTGGACCTTCATTCAATTATCCTCAACTTCTACTTCCTTGCTACAATAATCGAACCCCCTTCCATCATTCCGAAACCCCAATATGTCGACGCCTGTCCGGGAAAAGGACCAATTCTCCTTCCCAGCTTTCGCACCCGATCCACCGAACAGCAGCCACAGTGCTCAGAATACTTACAACAATCAATTAAACGACAGACGTTCCTCTGACGAGGATGGAACCCTGAGGGGCCAAGATATCGACGAGATGGATCGCAACCATCTGCGAGTTACAACCAGCTATGTCGACGGACCCGACTTCCTTGACAGGGAGAATAGATCGCCAATGTCCTTATCACAACAAAGAGAGCAGTCACGCCGTCTCGACGATGACCTGGAAATGCTGCGGGCCGAACGAGTGGTGTCAAATGCGGAAAAGACAAGCGATGATGGTATGGGCAGATCCAAATCGATGGCAAGGTCGAGATCTCGAACTGCCGTGGAGCCAGTAGACGATTTCGATGTCGATACTACCCCGCTACACGAGAAGACCAAAATATATAAACCTCCTGCGCATCCGACCACGAAGATCGCGAAAGTATTCAAGAAGATCCACAACTCGATTTTCTTGGTCCGATGGTTCTTTTACATAACGCCTATTACCCTACTGTTGTTGATCCCGACCCTTTTCGGCCTCCTCCTTTTCGACACCGCCACGGTCGGAGATGTTGAGCTATTTTGGTTTGGTATCTGGCTCGAGATTGTCTGGCTCACACTCTGGCTTGGGAGAGTAAGTACTTCCTATTGCGTTGTCTTTGTCATACATGCTGACTCATTATCTAGATCATTGCAAAATGTCTACCATACCCGATGGGTCTTATCTCTAGTCTGTTCACGAACAACAGCAAGAAATGGAGGGATTTGGGAAAGGCGCTCGAGGTTCCGGCTACACTGTTCTTCTGGGGTCTCGCGGTCGAGATCTCCTTTCTGCCAACCATGAAGAACCACCACCGAAACGGAGACAAGGGTACTCGGCCATGGGAAAACACCGTCAACAAGATCATCATTTCGATTTTTGTTGGACTGACATTAAACTTCGTTGAGAAGATAATCATTCAGCTTATCGCCATCAGTTTCCATCTCCGGACATATGCCGACCGAATTGAGGTCAACAAGTTTCAAATTTCAAGCTTGGTCAAGCTTTATGTCTATTCAAAGGAGAAAATTGCAATGGAGGATTCTGAATTCGAGATCAATCAAACCGGACCGTCATCTGGAACAAGAACTCCAATGCAATATGTCAACAAGGCCCAGAAAAATGCTCGCCAAGTCTTTAACAAGGTTGGTGATGTGGCTGGAAAGGTAGCTGGAGATTTCACTGGACAAGCTGTCAAGGCTTCAACCCACCCTCATCAAGTGTAAGCATTTCTTCACCGATTCCACTGCATGTACTGACAAATATAGGGTTCTCCAATTGTTGAACAGCACCAATGGCTCTCAAGTATTGGCACGTCGACTCTATCGTACATTTGCTCAAGAAGATTCCGAGACAGCACTCGCTGACGATCTTCGACCTGCATTTGATAACGATGAGGAAGCCACAGCTGCCTTTTCCATGTTCGACAAAGATCTCAATGGTGATATCTCGATGGAAGAATTGGAAGCCGTCTGTGTTGAGATTGGTCGTGAGCGCAAGGCTATCACCGCATCTCTCAAGGATCTTGACTCGGTCGTATCGAAACTCGATGATGTGTTTATGTTCATTGTCGCTGTCATAACCATCCTCGTATTCATTTCCTTGATCTCGACTTCAGCATCCGGGGTGCTGACTTCGGCTGGTTCAACACTTCTCGCTCTGTCTTGGCTGTTCTCTGCCACAGCTCAGGAATTCCTCCAGTCGGTCATCTTTGTCTTCGTCAAACATCCTTTCGATGTTGGAGACCGAGTCACCATCTACGGCAACACTGGATCGGAGATGAAAGGAGATGACTATTTCGTCAAGGAAATTGCACTTCTCTACACCGAATTCAAGAAGATGGAAGGTCATGTCGTTCAGGCACCCAACAGTTATCTCAACACACTTTTCATCCTCAACCAACGCCGTTCAGGAGGTCTTGCGGAAGCTGTCCCCGTCACTGTCAAGTTTGGCACTACCCTGGACCAGATCGACGCTCTTCGCGAACGTCTCTTGGAATTCGTCACATCAGAAAACCGCGAGTACCAGAAGAACATCCTGACAGAACTCCGGACCGTTTACGAATGCCACTCCATCACCCTCAACGTCGTCTTCTTCTACAAGTCCAATTGGCAAAACGAACTCCTCCGTCTCCAGCGCCGCAACAAATTCATCTGCGCCATGATGGTCACCATGAACGAACTCGGCATCGAAGGACCACGCATGCGTCTCGCAGGAGCAACCCAGAATTTCCCCATGCATCTCCACGATGCCTACCCCCATCCTCAATCCACACAAGCACCAGACTCACAATCACCCACCGATGGTCCGGGTCCTCGCTCCGGCTCCCTCGCCCGCGAAACACCAATCGACATCACAGCGCCCCAACAACCAACCCGCTCGCACCCCTCCATCCTCCGCAACAGAGGCGAATCCATCTCACGACAGCGCGGCGAATCAATCGGCCAGATGGGCAAGCGCGTCGATTTCTCTCTCGGCATGTCCGCCATATCCTCCGGTGCGGATTTCGGTGACGTCTATGAAGACCGCAAACCATTCGTTCCCCCTCCGCGTATAACTACCACCTCCGCATCACCCGGTCAAGGTCGCTCCAGCAAAGAGCGCTCTAGCAGAGATCGCCGCGAGAGCGAAGATGTAATCGAACGAACCAGCACACGCGACTCCCAATTCAGCAACGGCGGCAGCACCAAGACGCACCGCAACCGCTTCTTCTCGCGGAACCGCTCCAAGCTCGGAACGGCTGAGGAAGGTACACGTCTTGAAGATCTCGAGGCTGGCACGAGGGAGTTTGGGAAGGAGGATCTACCTGATATCCCTGAGGCCAGCGGAAGCAATTCTGTGAGTTGGCTGGAGGAGAGGAGGGGTGAGAATGAGGGGAGGATTGATCCTAGGACGGGGATTGTTAGTCCCCAGGCGGTGCAGAGGGACAGTGCGGTTGAGAGGGGGGATTTGCCGATGGTGGGCCAGCAGGTACCAAGGAGGGCTATGACTGAGCAGTTTAAGACGAGATAAAGGGAGAGAGGGATATTTGGGATTTAGCGGGAGTTTTTGGGAGGTGAACTTGGATATGAATGTGGATGTGGATGTGCGGTGGGATTGGTGAAGCACCGCACAGAGTTATGATTGTTTGGTGCTGGCTAGCTGCAATTATACAACAGCATAGCGAGGTAGCCAGCGACACAGATAGATGGAAGATAGACTTCCTAGACTTTTTGTGGGATGTAGAATGTATAATATAATACATAAATAGACCTTCAAAGCATTCCCTCCCTAACCATCAATCAGTCCTTTAACTTTCCAGGCCCCGTCGTCCTCTTACCTACCTACCTACCTTCGCTACTAGCTGTTTTTCCAGAAACGAATAAATGCCTACTTACATTTACTCCTTGCTGCCTCAGAACGCTGAAAGTTAGAGTCAGTCAGTCTTATATAAGATAAGCCTATAAGCCTGCACAATAAATTAGTCGGAACTCGATTTTGGCCCTCCTTAACTTTTGGAGCGATTCACCCTCTTAGGGAGCTGT
>JAFJYG010000784.1:0-25231 GCA_017366145.1 Cadophora sp. M221
TTTGAACGTAACCCTAACAAATGAATCTAATCAAATGAATCTTATGGCCTCGGCAAATCCACGCTAATGGGTTGTATGGGGAATCAAATGAATCTTATATTAGATTCATTCAACAATAATGGATAGGAGTATATACTCAACAAACAAGACCCAAACGCAGTATATAAATCCAGCGAGCATATATGAATACTCGTTACTACGCCTTAAGCGATTCTCGTTTTTCACAATGCCTAAGATAGCCGCAAAATGAATCATGGGACTATTAAATTAATCATAGCCTTTTAAACTTTGCAAAATTATAAATATCATAAGCGCACTTATCTTTTGAACTTAGGTGTTCTCGTCTTCTCCGAATTCTAATAACTCAAGCACGTCTTGCAATAGCTGTTTTTGCTCTGGGCTAAATTTTGTTAGTTCATAGTAGTTTTTTATTATATTAAGCTTTTCACTATTACTAGCCTTCTGGGTCTCATTCTTTTCTCTACCCTTCTCAACTTTGTCCGCAATAGCCTCTTTATCGTCGTTTATTAACCCTTCATTCCTGCTCTCACTTTCACCACCTTCAAAGCTCTTCCTCTCTTTCTGCGCTACGTACACTTGTAACAAATAGCAAGCAAAACACCAAAGATACGCAATATACTAGTCCAAGCTATTCTTATTCTGCAACCGCACTATGAGTTAATTCTCAACCTTCTCAATCAAATTCGCTGTTTGCAGCCAATACGGAGTATTATTATGAAAGCTGCTTAGCCTATTTACAGTACATTTAATTATTATGTCGACGATTTCGCTTACACGCTAAAGCTGTTTATCTTTTCAGTTCAGTAATCTGCTTGCATAAGCAATACGTTTAATATTGCGACTACTAAAGTGCGGTTGCTATTGCACAAAGTTCCACTAATTAGTATTATTGCTTTTTTTAGTCTTAGAATTTATAATCTTAAACCATTTTGCGTCTCGCTTATCTATTTCATTGAATTCGCGTAGTAGTTAGTCTCGAATTGCGGCATTTTTATTATTATTATTGTCTTTTGCTTTTGCTTGCGGGGAAGTCTTCTTTTGGCATTTTACTATGAAATATTATTAAAATCCAACCCCAAAAAATGTTTGCATCTTAACTTTAGTCCAATGCGTCGGCTCTTTCTTAGTAACCTGCCAGCCATGCTCCTTATTATAATGCTCGCGCATAAACTTATAATTAATTAATATGTAACCACATCCCAAACCAGAACAGTACTACTCATTTAATGGCTTTTCTAATGCCTCGAATGAAGCGCAGTTACGCAGTAGTTATTAAACCTCCTTAAGTAGTAACAAAACTAACAAGCCGTACTAGTCCAAGATTGGCTGCTGCTCCTTTTTTGCTCTTAGCCCATAAGCATTCTTCAAGTGCCTTTTTAGTCTCTTCACAGCTTGCCTATGCTCTTTGCAAATCAATACCTAATAATCCGAGTTGTACTCGAAGTCGTTCATTTTTCGGTTTCTGCTTGAAATTTGGCCTTAGTCCACCCAAACTATTAGCGACAACAACAATAAGCCAACCATAGCCGCTACCTACCTGCGTCTAAGAGACCCGGTTTTAATTTGGCACGTAATGTGTATTTCTTGCAGTCGATTTAGCTATATAGCCATTTATTAGACGTTATTTTAAGCTTTCAGCGTTCGGTTCTTACCCCGCTCATTGACGCTGCCCATTGACGGACTGGCTAAGCCCGTTTTAGCGAGCTAGGCCCAGAATGGACTGCCCGAAGACGTCAATGGGCACCCCGCCTCATGTAGAGGATCACGTGTGTTTTGGCCCTAAGGCTTGGCAGCTTCGCTGCACAAAGAAGCCAAGGACCATAAGAATCCCAGGAGCAATTGGGGTCGAAGCGTCAACGCATCAATATATGCTAAGTGGGCCTTCAAAGCCGGACCCAGCAAACGATGCGGCTCGCCTTGCAAGTATCGCTCGACACTGCTCTGGCGGGGTACTAGGCACGTCTGGCAGCGCCGGCACACGACTACCTAATGAGTCGAGTTATAAACAACGTCTAGCGACATGGCAATAACCAAACCAACCAAACAGGGCCTTTTGGTAGGCGTAGACTAGCAGAAGTATCACCTATCGTCAACCCCTTTTAGGATGTAACCTTTTAGGATGTAAGTCCGTGCCCGCCAGGGGGGCACGGAGCCGCCCGTGGTCCGCGCCCCCCTTTTTGACCGCAAAAGGGGCCCCGCATAGGAGGTAGAATCTTATGGCCTTAGTAAATCCACGCTAATGGGTTGTATAAGGAATCAAATGAATCTTATATTAGATTTATTCAACAATAATGGATAGGATTTCTTGCTTCTTTTTATTGTTAAAGCATTAAATTACTAGTTTTGACTTCTCGTATAAAGTTAATATTTCTTTGCCTTTAACTTTATTTATTATTTTAGACTTGAAGATTTAATGGCCTTTAATTTTGAAGTTGCTTTTATGAATTGGAATAAATACCCCTTAAACTATAAGAGCTTTGTACTTAATTTGGCGAGACTTCTTAAAGGGTAGCTTTTTCGTAGTAATCTTGCCCTTAAATTGCAACTTAAAAGAAAGATTATAATTTTACTATTTCTTCTTTATTAAGAAAGTTTTAGCTTTTAAAATTATGTACATTTTGTTTTAATTATTAATAAAAACGTATAAGAAAGCGTTTAGCTTTTTGTTAATAAAGATAGAAATGCTAGGAATAGGTTTTATAAATGAGATATTTATAATTAGTTTAAATTAAGCTTATTTTAGTAGTAATTTAAAGGCTAATTGAGGTTAGTTTTGTAATAATCTCAAATTAAAAGTAAAATCAATAAAATCCTTTGGGAAGTTTTTTTTTTAATTAAAGTTGTTTATTTTAAATAAACATATTAATATTAATTAGAATATACGTGTTTCATAGTTCATTTAAATTAAGCACAACTTTTTTGTTATACTTAGAAATTAATAAAAGCTTCTTTAGCTTTTCTTTTTCCTTTAAACCAAAACTTAATTATTAAGCCGCAAGTCATAAATATAAGTTATTCTAAGGCCATTTTGAGCTGCAAGTGCATCGTAATTTTATAAGCAGCGTGAATCTTACGCACTTCTCGCATAGCTTTCTTAATGGCGATAGCGCGCTGCTTAACAAACGAATTTAGTGGGTTCATTTTTGTAATTCTAAGGTATGCACTAAAGATTAGCAACGTTGGAATTAACTCATTAGGTTTTATTGTGTTGTTTACTAATTTAATGGCTATTTAAAGTCGCATATTGTTTTGTAAGCTTGGTTGCTTAAAAGTAATAATTTCATACACTTAATAAAGTGAATAATGATATCTTTTTACTTTGCTAATTAAATAATGAGTCTTCATAAGAACGAGTTTAGGCGTACTTTCCACTAATCGCAATAAGCTTTAAAACTTCTTAAAATTAAAATTAGTTTTATAATCGTAAATAGTAAAGTTAAGTAATTTAATATAAGTATTTATTCACACGAACTTAAAGGTATTAAATACCTCTCAAGACGTAGCCAAACCGGGGGCCTTTTGAAGAAACTTCACTACACTAAAGCTAGTGGCCTTATTAATAATATAAAGAGCATACCTTTCTTTAGACTGCGCAATATTAACGTAAACTATGTAATTAAAGTTAATATTGTTTTGCAATTTAAACCTAAAGTAATAAGAAGCATTTGCATGTAGTTAGTAATGCTTACATATCTTTTTAACTCGCTTTATAACATTGAAATTAGATTCATAATTAGCTTGATTTAGCAAGTGCTATAAACGCCGCACTAAAGAGTATTCGAATCGTTTATAAAGGCGTTAAATCTTCGTTTTCGTAAGATGGCATGAATTAATCGTAGTAGTAAAGAGTTCTAATAATTGATTGGTTTTATTTAAAAGAAGCCATGAGTGCCTCTTCTTGCGCATAATTAAATACTTTTTGTTTTCTTAAATTAATATATTGCGCAAGTTGTCGTAGTGTGCATTTAGCTAGTTAAGTTATTATAAGTATACTAAAAATAGTATATTTGCATTCATAATAGTAAATTTCATGGGTCTTGCAAGTGTTTTAACGATTGTAGTGCCAAGCAAGGATCTCGAACCGGCTTCAAATGTAATCCGACTCTGGCTCGAATAAGTAGTATTAAGCTTCGCATTTTAAATTCGTTGTAAAGCTTTAAGTTAATTAAAGCCTCTTGTATTATAATTTAATGCGCTAGTATTAATTAGCAAGCCTTAAAAAAATCAATTAGTTTATTGCGTAGTAAAAGCGTTAAATGAGAGTGGTTTAACTATTAACGCCAAGACATGGTAAGCTTTGCGTTTTTCAAGCTGCCCTAAGACTTTTCGTGCGTCGTACTTTGCACTGCTTGCTGTAAATACAATCATGAAATGCGCAAATCCTATGTTGCTCTTATTATTGCTATTGTGTATAAATTAACTATTATTTAATAAAGTATTATTATTATTACTATTAAATATATTCTTAATGTGAGTTTGGTTTTAATTTATTTTTAATTTGTTCTTTTCTACGTATGCAATATAAGCCTTGAATAATTTGTTCGTTGGTTTAATTTCTTTTGCTTTACAATTCGTAAAGTAGCGAGCTTTAAAAGCTGCTTTCTCGTCTTCAAAATGACGACTATTATAACAATTCTTCTTTTAGCATACGATGCACCTTGAATAGCTTGCCTTGGTCTTAAAGAGGTCTCTACGCTTATTGCTATAAGAGAACTTCATTTTTCTATTGAAATAATACGCATAATCATTGTCCTTTGCTATGTAGGCTTGGTGATGATACGAAGCAGTATCGTGGTATCGTGATCTCGGATTATGAGTTGATTCTACTTTAGCCGCAGAACGTAAGCTGTTTATGAGAGTAGGAAAAGTTGCAAGAGCTTTGAAGAGCGCCATTTTGAAGAGTGAATCACCGGAAACACCTTGTAATAGCTTATTACGCAAGATCTTGTCGTTTCGCATACTATCGTTTTTCAAGCTAAGTTATATACTTTAAAGCTTTTTAGTATATCTCTTAAGTTGTGCTAAAATTGATTTCTCTTTTTAGTATGATTTTATCTTAAATATTGCAAACATTAAAGTAAATTAACAACTTAAGAACTTAGTTATACGTTTCTTTATTTCAAAATAAGCACGAATAGTCTTAATAAGCTCATTAAACAAGAAAAGCTTATTTTAAAGGTACTAATAGTAGTACGAAGCCGCTTTGTTTCAAAGTATAATTAAATATGCTTTATCTCAAATAAAGAAGTCTAAGCCAGCTCTTTAATAAAGCTTTGCGAAGATATGAAGCTTTTTATCTAAGTAATTTCTTTCTTTATTATACATAAGTTCCTTGCTATACAACTTCGCGAGAATAGTTAGTACCTTGAATTGTTTTGGCAATAATAAACTCTGCAAAAACCACAAGGATTATATTAGCTTAGGTTATAGTCTCGTTTAATTTGGCCTCGAATATAATTCAATAGTAATTCAAGTTAAAAATGGCGAAAGCGAGGCATTTCTCGATTGAACCGGGGGAATAAGAGTTGAGTTTAGCAATAAGTTATTAGTTTCTTTTCATAGTGGTGCAAAAACAACGAACTCTCGGCTTGGCGTATACGCGCTTTTCCGCTTAATTAGCACTAATGGTGAAATTAAGCAATGCCCTGGTGAGTTCGCATTATACAGGTTTTCATTACTAAGGTTAATTTCTGGTTTTGAAGAGTTAGTCCTCGTAAGAAAGACTTTTGGCCAACGCGAGCTTAATTTAGCGTAGTCTTAGACTACTACTCTTAGTGCTAGAACACTTGAAGGTAGTGAAGACGTTTAATTATTAAGCGTGAAACGAATTTGTAAGTTGGTGCTTATACGTAGAGTTTTAAACCGTACTCTTTAAGAGAAAACTAAACTTGTTTTAAAGGCAGTTTAATATTGAAGTTTTAATTGCTTATTTAGCCAAATATTTTTCTCTTATGCCAACGCAATAAAAAGTACCTTAGCTATAAACTTTCTTTTCTCTTTATGTACAAAAACCCCGCTTCACTTGAGTTCGTTGCGAAGCTTGCTTTGCACTTTGTTGCTAAGTTTGGCGAAAGTGCTTATTGTTTATTCTTAGAAAAAGTTCTAAAAGTCGATAAACACTATGTTCTTATTTTTTGTATTATAATAAACGTTTAAGAATCATTTCATAAACGCTTTCAGCTTAGTTACTATTCTCGTTGAAGATTCTTGGCTTGGTTTGTTAGGCTTATTACTTACTTTATCTTAAATTGGTAATTGAATATTATTATTTTTTAGTTTGAGAGTTAATTTCGACTAGTCTCTTAAAGTTAACATAATATCAAGGTCAACTTAGGGTAGTTTCAAGGTCTTATCATTACGTAATAAACGCTAGAGATTTTCGTACAATTTCCTAAGAAGTAAAGTAATAGTTTCCTAAGGTTGCTTAAGTTTATTGTATGTGTACAAGTACGACTAAAAGAAGCCTCACAAGAGATAGCAATTAAGCTGTCTTGCGATTTTGTTTAAAGAGTAACTCTTCAGTTTGAAACCTTGCTATTTGTGGTACAAAGTAAACCACTAATTAGTATCAATATAATACTAGTAAGAAAGCACCAAGCGTTCGTTGATATATCGAATACGTAAGTGCAATGAAATAATCAGTTAAAAGTATAATATGATTATAAAGTCTGGCTCTTTTAAGAAGTACTGAAGGTAATTTATATATACATGTATACCTCTTCAAATGAGGTTCGAGACAAGTTCGTATCGCCTCAGGCCTACTTTTGAAGAACCTCGGCATAAGCAGTTTCTTGCGTACCAACAAAGTTCTTTGATAGTAATAATAGCCTTATAAAGTTTTATAATATAAATTTCCAAGGTTTAAGTAATATAAGTATTGTGATCATTTGCTTATAAGATGTGTATTAAATAGGCTTATTTTTGATGCAAGTATTATAATTTTTAATCACTTTCTTAACTACGCCGCGAAGCTCTTTGCTTTAGTAGTCCCTTGAAATCCTAAGGTATATTCTTCATATTCTTTGGTGCTTATGCGCGAGAAGCTTATATTGCTTTTTAACGTATGCTTCGGCTAAACTAAGCGAAAGCTGTTGATTCACAAGCTTTTGCAAGAACGTACTTTCTTTAGAACTAAGAATTAGGCTGGGACCAGGAGGTTATATTCTTACCAGGCTGATATTAGTAAGGGTTTGTACTAGGTTTGGTGGCTTTTCAAGCCCTTATATATACTAGCTATCTTCATGCTTTCTTTAATAAGACATAGATTTTACAACTCATACTTTGAATTTTATTATTATATTTGCATTGGAATATATTTACACATACGACGTGATACATAAATTAGTATTACACTAATACTAATTAGTGGTAAGCTTGTATTATTAACTTTACTACAAATAAAAAAGATCTTAGGTTGTAAAGTGAAATTGATAACAAACTTTGGAGTACTTTATTGTATTTTTAATAGGGCACTTGTGTAAAGGCCAAATTTAATGAAATTAATCAAAATCCTTTCTTAAGACTTGTCTTAATACTTGAAGCACGTTAAAAAAGTTATAATAATATTAATACTTACTTTACGAAGATTATTAAGTTAATATACTTAAATTTAAAACTTTAAATTTTTTAAAAAATATATTTAAAAACCTACTAAATTATATACGAATTGCATTTAATATAATAGCAAATACTTTAGACTGCACGCAAAAGCCAAAATTAACTTTAAAAACAATTAATAATACAACTACACTTAGGAAAATATTAAATCTTAGTTTAACTTTTATAAAAAACGCAATAGTATACTTACGAAGGTTTCGTAAGGCCTTTTGTGATAATTATTTTAAGAGAGAATTTCTTTTTTAGGACTTTTGAGAGTATTTTAAGAATTAAATAGTAAACAACTTTAAGATAATTAAAATTATAAAACGTATATACCTTAAGAACAACTTATAAGCATTAAGTGTATTTGTACAATAAGCAAAGGAAATAAGAATAGCAAATGCTTTGGTAAAAATAATACAAGCTAAGAAAAATGTGTGGCTAAGAAACTAAGTGAAAATGCAAATTCAAAACTACCTTGAATTAGTATCAAATGATATTCGCGACTTATTCTCTTGCTTACTATTACTAATTTTACTAACACTTCAAAATATTTGGCTTTTAATGTCTTCATAATACTAGCCAAAGATGATTATTTATTTCGTAAAAAAAACACTTTTTTAAAAGAAGTAAAAACAAAGCTTATGAAAACGATTTAGTTGTTGAGATTACTAAGAACCTCCCTTGCTAAGGGAAATAAGACTAAGAATTTATATAATATAACTTTACTTATGATTTTAAAGAAGAAGTTTTTATTTACTCTTAGAAGAAATTTCCTTAGTAATTTCCACTTGTGAAGATTAAATGACTATGCGCTACTAAACCCCACTTTAACACCGGCAGTATACTTACGAGACGAGTTATTACCACTATTTGAGAGTCTTAGGACTACCAAATCATATACAAAGCCGACTTAACGATTATAATATGTTATGAATTTATTAACTTTAAACCAAGCAAAATCATTAATAAACTTTATTAAAATGTACACTAGGGAGCTTTAGTATAACAAAGGCAAGAATTACTTAAATGAGAAATTTTATATCTTTGCCAACTTATATTAATAAGCATTAGTTAAAACCACGGTTTGAAACTAAGTCTTTTTATTAATGCTACAAGACAAAGCTAGTTTTTATTACTATTAGTACTTTTAAAACAAGAGATACTTATTTAATAAGCTTATTAAGGCGACTTATGATTATTTTAAAACTAAGGAAAAAGCCAATAAGTTTCTTAGCCGATGATTTAGTATGACTTTTTTATTGTTTTAAAAAGAGCTTTATTAAAAAAGGGAAGTTGCTATTAACTTAGTTAAAGAACTTTAGAAAAGAGTTGCAAAGCATTTAGTTAGGCTTAAAGAATGATAATATGCAAAACAATAAGACGCTTTGTAATAAGCTTATGCAAGAAGTATTAAAGAACTTACTTTTTAAGATGGCTTTATTTAAGGCACTTTTTACTTTCCCTACGTTAATAAATAGTCTTTAAGTTGCTATTAGTATTAAAACTGCTTATGAGTTGGGATTACGAAAGCACATTGGATTTAATTCAAATTGCTACTAGTTTTATGCCATTAAAGGAGTAGTACATTACTTTAATCGCAAGATGAAATTTTCGAATGAAAATAAGCGTGGAAATAAATTTCAGCTTAGGCTAAGCTACATAAGTTGTATTATTTGCAAGAAGACTGATTATTATAATAGTTGTTACTTTAAGAAGGAATAAATAGCATTCAAGGCCAGGTACTTTGCGGCGCGCAAGGCCAAAGAAATGAAGGCCACAAATAAGACCTTTAAGAGCTACCTAGCTTATACTAAGGAAATAAACCCCAATTTAAATTAAAATTAAATCACATTTAAACACCATTTGAAAGGTTATAAGAATACGAATTTAAATACTTTAATAAATATTAAGGGCTTATTAAAGAATTTTAATAATAATAAGAGCAAGGGAATTGCGAACTTTATGATTGTATTTACAATAAGTAACGCGTGATATAATGCACGAGAAGTTATAAGGCAACTTAAGAAGAGAAAGGCAATATACATCTTAGAAAGCAAAATCAAAAAGCTTGCTTTTAGCAGCGCCTACACCACGCAATAAACAAACCAATTCTTTTAAGGCCTACTAATTAACATAAGGGCATTGAATAAGAACACTAAAGAACTCAACTAATTGCAAGTATTATAGCGAATTCAAGATGTTAAGTTTAATACTAGCTAAGCAGACCAAAGCCAGATCACATTTGAAGCCGGTTTGCGATTATCCCTAGGAGTCGCCATAGTTAACACCCTAGCTAAAAAAATAAACTTTCAAATCGTAAACACAAATATCTTATTTTTGGTTTACTTATAGCAGCTAAATGCACTAAATGCGCATTATAATAATCTACGCAATGTCTTGATTTAAGGCAATAAAAAGCACTTAATTGTGTGAAAATATAAGTATTTATGGCTTCTTTTAAATTAATATTGTTAATTACTAGATACTTTTATGAGAATAATAAATGCGTGCTACTTAATTGAATTAGAAATACATTAGCTTTATAAGTGTTTTGAATACTCTTTGGTAAAACGTTTATAATATCTACTAAATTAAGCTAACTATAAGTATGATTTGGAAATTATATTAAGAGTTAAAGAAATGTGTAAGTATTATTAAAAACACATAAACGCTTTGTATAAATTTCGCTTTAAGCTAAAAAACAATGTAAACTTTAATTATATGGTTTATATTAATATAGCGATATTTAGTAAGTAGTACGCACTTTACATTGTAAATAAAGCAACTGGTTTTAATGCGGCAAAACTACTTCGAAAGATACTTAGTTTGGCGATAGCTTAAGTTACTTTTAATGCATTTAAGTTAATATAATTGAACACATATCTTAAGTTGCTTAACTTCGTAGTATATAATTATAAAACTAACTTTAATTTGAAGGAATTTTAAAGTGCCCTTAGATTTATAAGTAGTACTTCTAAGCTGGTACTAGTAAAAGCACACTATTCAATTAGTAAAGTGAAGCGCTATTATTAATCACTTTATTGTGCTTATAAAATTGTTATCAAAGAGCACTTTGAATTAAGTGACAAGAAAAAACTGCAAATAGCAATCAAAGTAGTAAATAATATAACTGGCCCTAATGGGTTGATTTTTATATTGCTTGTATTTGAAGCATACTTCAAGTTAACAAAACTAAACTCCTCAAATTCATTAATTAAGCAAAAAGCAGCTACAATTAAAAAAACCATAAAAGAAGTGTAAAAAGTTAATATCGCTTGCAAGATTAATAATACGTTAGCCACTTAAAACAGCCTTAAAACTACTTATATTTATAATCTTTATATTATAAACTTGGTTTTAGTATATTAAGAAGGTAAAGGGTGAATAAAACCTTATGATTTCTTAAGCATAAAGAGCGAATTATGCTAAGTTAACATAAGAAATAAATAAGTACAAATATTTAAATTAATAATAGTTTGCTTCTTTAAGATAAACACCTTTAGTATTAAATAATAAAAAGAAAACTTACTAAAGGATATTTACAAGAATTATTTAAGACTCTTAGTTAAAAACCTTACCAAAATAGCATTAAATTCACCTTAAATTGCTATTAAAATTTTATATATGAAATACATTTTGAACTTACTAATTATTAATAATAATTACAATGCCAAAGTATTTCTAACTAAAAAGAAAATCAAAAATTAAAAGCTATTAATTAAACTTCGTATTAAAGAAAAGATTATAATATTAGGATTATTATTTTAATAATCTTAAAGAACGAAATACGAAGCACTTATTAAAAGGGGTGTTTTTGTGCTTATTTATAAGAACGACCTTAGAGTAAAAGGCCATCGCATTTTTAAGTTAAGAATAGTAAACAAAGTCAAAGGCAAGAAAACTTCAGCTTTATATGAGAAGTTAAAACTAGTAATTTAATGCTTTAACAACAAAGGGAAAAGAAAGATCTTAACTTAGTTTGTAATAATTTAATAATTTAGTTAGCGGTTACTTATATTTTTAGCCGCTGCTATTAAGCATTTTAATTGCCTTTAAAATCAGTTTGAATCTCAATTGGCTATTAGGGACATCACTTAGGCTTATGTTTAAGCAAAGACAAGGCTTCTTCAAGACATTTTTGCATGGCTATTGAAAGAGATTGCAAGAGATTTTCCTTTTGGTATAATATTTATGATAGTATTATTATTATACGACATACTTAAGTTTGGAAACTATTAATTTAATACATATTATAAATATTATGTAAAGAACTTACAAATAGAGACTTTAATATACGACTTATGTTTGCTAATTAGCACTAAGAAAAGCTATGAATTTAAAGTCGTAAGCATGCAAATGAATAATACTTTGATTTTAGGGAATAAGAACTTCTTGGCAAGGGAGTAGAATAAGATTACTAAGGCCGGTTTTTTAACAAAGCTAATACAAGTACTACTTTCTACCAAAACTATTATATTTAATAAGTGTATTATTACTATAAATAAAAACAACCTCTACATATTTTAGAAAAAGCAAGAAGCAAGGCTAAAGCTGGTTAACGCAAGGAAAAAGGATTATAAGAAAGACTACAAAAAGTAATATACTCGTGAAGCTTATCTTGCTACCATTTGTCAGCCAAAAGCAACTTTTAACCTTTCAATTGCAACGCAGCACTAGGATCCAACGAAAAACAACGTTAAAGCCTTAAACTTACGTTTAAAATAGCAAATAAACAACATAAATAAGGGTCTTGATTATATCCTAGTAAACTTGCGCTTTGCAAAGGTTTATGTATTTATTAATAGTTTTTTCGTTAATAATAAAAACATAAGTTCATAAATAGGTTTTGTATTGGTAATTAGCATTAAAACAAAGAGAAATACGCAATTCATTGTTTTTGATAATATTATGCACACTAGCTCCACTAAATGTAAGAGAGTTACTTGTACTGTGCTAGCGTTAAAGCTGTATACTATGGTAATTAGTATCGATATACTAATTTTTATTACCACTATTATAAATATGATAATAAATAAGCTTAATATCTTACATTTACCAATTATTATTTGCATGAATTCTTTGTTGCTTTATAAGTGTATTATTAAGCTTAGCATAATAAAGAAGAAGCGCCTAATAATTAATATTATGGTAATTCGTCAATTATACGAGCGCAAAGAACTAACGAAGATTCGATGAATTAATAGTGCTTGCAACCCTACTAATACTATAACAAAAGCTACCTTCAATAAAGCTCTTTAAGAGTTTATTAACACAAATACGCTTACTATTAGAATAAAAGGTTAAATTTAAAAACTAATTAAAGCCAATTTAGCTTAGTAATAAAAGGGTTTTTAGGACTTGTATTTCATTTGTTTATTTCTTTATAATACTTATTTTATTATATTTATTACTTGCAATTTTTTTTCTTAAAGTATAATGCAAAGGTAATAATAACTATAATTTATTCTTAAAATCTCTTTAATTTAAAGCACCAATAAGCAGCCTTGCAATAACACCTTAATAAGAATAAACTACTGGTTTTACTACAAGGGATTACTTTCGCATAGCAATATAAAGAGGGTATTACCACAAAGGGCCGCTACGAAGCTAGTTTAAAACAAGGCCAAATACTCTACGAATAAATATTTGAGAGATTATTCTTCTTCCTTGTGTCATCTTAGCGACTTTGGCGAAGACGCTTGGTGAGTAGTTTCTCCCTACTATCAACCTTTTCTCTACTGCGCTTAGCAGCAACCAAAAAGGCGATAGTAAAAAGCTAGTTCAAGACTAGCATCGTCTTTTTAATTACATATTAGCCAAAAGAATAAAGCTTCGTAAAGATAAAAGAAAATAAGAGAATAATATAAGAGAATGGAAAAAACTTATTATAATTGCATTGGCTAAGCTAGCAATTTCTTAGCGCATAGCGCGAGTTTTCTCTAATAAAGCTAATAACAATTCCCCAAAATTCTTAGGTGCGCTAGTAGTAGTAACTATTAACGTTGAGTTGATTAATTTAGCAGTAGTAATAATAGCTTTTTTATTTTCAGCTGCGATTGCAGCAATTAAGCGAAGGTACTCTTCTTGAACGAATTAGGGGATTTATTACATAAGATTAGCCAATAACTTGAAGAAATTTTGCTGGTAATTTGAATGCAATTTAAATAAGGAAAAGAAATGGGAATTACTTATTGAGTTGCATTAGGACTTTTTCTTTGCGTAATATGCGTACTTTTTGCTTTTTGGGTTGTTAAAGGAGTAGTCATGAGACGAAATTTTTGCATAAAGCTAAATGCATTGAATGCAGCATTAATAGTATGTAATATTAAGGGCTCTTATGGAAATAAGTACAAGCACTAATATAATTAATACATCGTTATATCGCTAAATCACTACCAAAGTGTATACTTGCTTTTAAGTTAGTTATTTAATTTGATATAGTTTATTATAATTTATTAGTTTGAGGCTATGTTAAGTTAAGTAAAGCAATTTTAAAAAAGGCATATACGTACAATGTGTGTGTGTATTAGCAAAAGAAAAGAAAATCTCAGTTTCGAGAGAGTCTTACACATATATATACTTAACTTATGAACAATATCAAGCCTGAAGAATGTTGTTAACAGCTCTCGCTTAGCTATTCTAGTATCCCTTGCTAGAGCTTTACGTATTGTCGCACGACGGCGAGCCTTAGTTAATACCAATACAAACATACAAAATATTCTTATACCATTATATTTGTTTTAGTACCTTTTCAAATTACTTTTGGGCTGAAGTTATATTGCAAGCATTTGATTATTCTTTAAGTCTTAGTACTTAATTTTTTTTTTTTTGATTTATTTGTTTATTTCTTATTTGGTTCTTTATTTACTTACTTTTACTGTGTTGAAATATGTCTTTTCAAAAGAAGTTCTGCTTATATTAATTCATAAGCCCTTATAAGAACGTACTTTCTTTAGAACCAAGAATTAAGCTAGAACCAAGAATTAAGCTAGAACCAAGAAGTTATATCCCTACCAGGCTGATATCAGTAAGAGTTTATACTAAGTTTAGTGGCTTTCCAAGCCCCTATATATACTAGCTATCCTCACGCTCTCTTTAATAGAACATAGATTTTACAACCCATACTTTAAACTTTATCATTATACTTGCATTAGAATATATTCACATATGCAGCGTGGTACATAAACCGATACTGCATCAACAAAAGCCATACTTTTTTGTTAACGCGCATAATTCCATTCTTAATAATATTCTATTAAATTGGTTTCTTGGTTTAGTTTAGCAATAGCTTATTCTTTTGCTAAGCAGTTTTTAGGGTATTATACTAAAAATCCTTTGAAATTGGTTCAATTGCTACTATCTCTTATACATTAAGTACTATGTTCTTGTTATTAAGTAGTTTTAGCAAGGCGGTCTTCTTGTAAACTTTATTGTTCTCATAGCTTAGTAACTTGCTCAACGCATTAGTGTAAGCATTAGTCTTTTTTTGAATATACTTAATAATTAAGTTAAACGAAGCAAGTTCCTTAGCCTACTTAGCTAATCTTTAATTATTAAGAACCTTAGTGGTGGTAAAAGTACAAAGATTTATGTAATTGGTGTAAATAATAACTAAGAACTTGGCTTCTTGCAAGTAGGTTTTTGTTGATCCACAGGCCTTTGCAAGAACGTACTTTCTCTAGGACCAAGGATTGGGCTGGGACCAGGAGGTCATATCCCTGCCAGGCTGGTATCGGTGAGGGTTCGTACTCGGTTCGGTGGCTTTCCGAGCCCCTATATATACTAGCTATCCTCGCGCTCTCTTCAATAGGACACAGATTTTACAACCCATACTTTGAACTCTATCATCATACTCGCATTGGAATATATTCACACATGCGGCGTGGTACATGAACCGGTACTGCACCGACAGTTTTCTAGTGCTTAAGTGCTTTAATGATAGCTATGAGCTTTTTCTTATAAATGTTATAATTTTGCTTAGCTAGGGATATTTTCTTAAAGTAGTATGCTACTAAGTGTAGTTGTTTCTTCTTCTTTTGCTGCAAATATGCTGCGCTAGTGCAAGTATTAGAAGCATTAGTTTTAATAACGCTTTATTTTTTTATTAAAGCTGCGAAGTATTGGTTTCTTAATGAATTTCCTTTTGATTTGTTAAAAGGCTTTCTTGCACTTGCTATCTTAGTCAAAAGGCACTTCATTTTAGGTTAAGTTGGTAAGGGGTTTTACAATCTTCAAATAGCTTTGAATAAACTATTAGTAAAAGTTAGCGAATTTCAAATAAGATTGTATATCTTTGATGTTTTTTAGCGACTTTTATTTACATACGGCTTTGATTTTCTTAGGGTTAATTGTTGGTTCACAGGCCTTTGCATGCACGCACTTCAGCCAGGAGTGGGTTATGCGAGCCAGAGTCAAGAGGAGGTTCATACCGGAGGGGTTTCGGCAGGGGTTCGGTGCCCATTCGGTGGCGTTTCGTAAACCTATATAGTCAGACCTCCCTCATACTCTCTTG
Source organism: Cadophora sp. M221 (assembly GCA_017366145.1). Lineage (NCBI taxonomy): Eukaryota > Fungi > Ascomycota > Leotiomycetes > Helotiales > Ploettnerulaceae > Cadophora > Cadophora sp. M221. Next base: position 16,136 of record JAFJYG010000784.1, read on the forward strand.
AATGAAACACAAATGTCATAACTTATACTTTGAACTTTGTTATTATACTCGTATTTAAATATTCACACATGCGGCGTGGTACATGAACCGGTACTGCACCGACAATAATACTAACCACGATACGGTCTTTAGTAGCCTAAAAACCACAATAAGCAATGCAACACTTGAAGTAATTGCGCCCAAGTTAACAATTAACTCCGCTTTTCTTGCGAGCATAATCTTTAATACGTACAAGGCGTTTGTTAACTTTAGTGACAATATTGTACGTGCAATACAAGCGCAGCAAAATAGCGATCCGGCTCTAAGTATTGCTATTTATCTTTATTCGCAAGCAGCTAATAAAGCAAGTAGTTGGAACTTTTGCCTAAGAAAGAAGCTCAATGGCTCTCAACTTAGTATTCTCACTAAGCGAGCTTTTAATACTCAATTCAGTCTTGTAGGCATATTTACTAGCTTTTGTTTCTTTTTGAATATTTCTCTCTTATGCTTAAATAAGAATTAAAGTTAATAATAAAAAATAAAAAAGCAGCAAAACAACTAAATTATCTTTTAAAATCAAAATATTTAATATTTAGTATATAAAAAAGCTTTTATTTTCGCTTGTTTTTGGCATATAAAAGAAATAGTATTAAACTATTTTTAGTATTTACTTAGTGTTTTTTAGTTTGATTTTGTTAATAGTAAAGCAAAATATAATATTTCTTTAAATGTTTTTACTAAGGAAAGAACTCTTAAGCTTTTTTATTGTGTTTTTAATATAATTAAAAAGCTACTTTTACGCTTGGTTCTTACCTTTTTGTTGCAAGTTTAAGGTTATAAAATAATTAAAAGAATAAATAACTAGATTATTCGCACTAGTCAATAGGCAAGCCTACTTATAACTCTTCATGTTGGTCCACAGGCCCTTGCATGCACGCACTTCAGCCAGGAGTGAGTTATGCGAGCCAGAGTCAGGGGGAGATTCATACCGGAGAGGGTTCGGCAGAGGTTTGGTGCTCATTTGGTGGCGTTTCGTAGACCTATATAGTCAAACCTTCCTCATACTCTCTTAAATGGAACACAAATTTTACAACCCATACTTTGAACTTTGTTACTATACTCGCATTGGAATATATTCACACATGCGGCGTGGTACATGAACCGGTATTGCATCGACACCTCACATCTTCACTTTATAGCTTTTAATGCAAGCCAAGCAACTTAATCAATGCTTTACTACTTCTTAGTTGTACGTAAATATATCTTGCTATATTAAGCCTTTTCTTTTTTTAAAATCTTTTTATTTCACTTTGTACTTAGTTTTTTTAATGAGTAGCTATAAAGTTTAATTAAAATAAAAAAAGAGATATTAGTAGTAGCTTTTAATTCTCCTAATGAAAAAAATATAGCTAAAATCAATTCTTCAAAGATGATTTTAAATGCAAAAGTCTTATTAAAAATTAAACCTAAGTCTTAAAGATATACGCTTTATGTATTAATTATTATATTATAAAATTATAAATTAAAAACTTTTAATAGCATTTCTTGCATTTAGTTTAGCGCCTTCCTTAAGGGGTATATATTCTCAGCCTCACGTCTTATCTTTCGTTTTTCATTGCATCGTATTGTAAGACTAAGAGCAGTTAAAACATTTAATATATTTTATATGCTATAAAACAAAAAACCTTTAGTAGTATTTCTTATATTTTATATCCGGCTTAACGTCTTCTTTAAAAGGTATATATCCTCGCTTTAGACTTGTAAAATAAGTACTTATAAACTTTACTTAAGGCTCTCTTTTTCTTCTCTTTTAACTGGCTTTCTTTTTATTTACTTTCTCTCGCTTAAGTTTTCGCGCTCTTAATTAAAACCTTTATGTTTTAAGTTATAAGTATTTTATAAGCTTGTCTTTATAACGGCGCAAATAAGAATCTTATTATATTATTACTAAGAAAAGATTAAGAATACAAAGGAAAAAGACTTGTATAAAACCTTAAGTATATATACAAAACAAAAGGAAAATTAGCGTGTAAGCTAAACGCAAGTTGAAGCGAGGGCAATTATTATTTTAGTCGTTTTTAAGAGTAAGGGGAGTTTAAAGGCGGCTTTGTTTCGAGAATTATTATAATGCTAAGCCTATGCAAACTTTGCAAATGCAAGTACTATCACGCGATTAGCTTAAATACATGTATTTCTTCTAAGTTATATTATTTTCTTTAGTTAAAGTATATATTTCAATTTGCTTTAAAAAAAAGCATTGGAAATGCTTTTATAGCCACTTCTTGCCTTTAGGCTAGTAATTTACTTTATAATAAACTAGCATTATTATATTAAGAAAGCAGCACTTGGTTTTCTTATGCTTAAAATCTACTACTTAATAAATTATCGTAATAAAAAATAAACAAAACGTAATTAAAGCTATCTTAATTAAAAAGTAATAATATAAGTATATCTTTTAATATTTATATATAAGTTTTCTTGGGGTTTGCAATGGCTTTTGTTTAAAAACCTTTGAAAACTTAAAGAAAGCTAATATACAAACGCTAAGAGATATGCTTGCACTTGATTATTTAATCATAAGACTTAAGAATAAACTCTCAACTACTTATTTAATCTTTTATACTTAGTCTTTAGCTTACTTTAGCTTAGCTAAGGCAAGAGCTACGAGAAGAACAGTTCTTTTTTCCTTGTTTGTTTTCTTAAATATCAAGCGTACCCTTAGGTTTAAATTCAATAAACTTAAGCTTGCGCTGCTTGCAACTAGCTATCGTATTACCTTGAGGCTAGTTATTATATTAAAAAAGACTAGTACCTTTGCCGCTGCAAAGTGTAATCTTAATTCACTTAACGATTATAACGTACTATTGCCTCGGTAGTGTACAAACTTGAAGTTAATTACTATACCTAATTAGTAGGTGCCTCTTAGCCAAATCTTTAATTAAGGTATTGCTAAAGCAAGCCAAAAAACCTCGTATCGTGATTGCCTTTGCAGCGCATCACTTTCTTACTACTCGCTAACACGAATACCAAATAATAAACACATATGTATATAAACCTCAAATTATTTTATGTTTTTTTCTTAAAGCTTGCGCAAAACCTTAACACTTGCGCGCTACGAATTCCTCCTCGCTTAAAGCAATTATTAAGGAAGAAAATAACTTAGCTCTTTTCACGCTTATTTTCAAGAGTAAAAACAAAGAAAACGCTTGTGAATCGCTTAACCTTTCTTAGTCTCTTATAATTATATTAAGCACCCTTGCCTTAGCTCTTGCTCTTATCATTGAAACCATAAACAACTTTACTCTTATTTAATACCTAGCTATTCAAAAGGCTATAAAGAATGCTATTAAAAAAGCTTGCAATAATACATTTACCTTTAAACTTGCGATAATACTCAAAGCTTTTTCAACGAATCTCCAGCCATTAATTAGCTATTACTTACTACGCACTAATCCCTTTATTTAACTACTTAATATTCATAAGATTAAGTATCCTTGTTTTACTCTTACTAATTATAAGGAAAACATTAAATACAACGCTTAGAAAATAAATATAAAGCTCTTTTTAAAAAAGTACTTAGGAAATTTTCGCTTTAATAAAACCTAAGTTAATACTTACTTTAATTGTATTAGAAGAAAAACTAAAACTATTATTTTTTAACACTTAAATCTCAACTTCGCTGAAATCTTAAATAAAGCCGTCAACGTACTTTAAGCGTAAAACCAATAATTCTTTAATCACAATCAAGTGCAAGCGTACCTTGAGGTTCAAATTTAATAAAACTTGAGTCTCTTATACTTGCATAAAGCCGTTATATCAACCTAAGACTAACCGTAACAACTAATTTAAAGACTATTTAAAAAGCGTAAGTAATTGCAATATATATATATATTAAATTAATTAAATTATTTATTACTAATATTTAAGTAGCTTAGTAGTAGTTTTCCTTGCGTTTTTTAATTATTCGCTTTTAAGAAAGAATAACTAACGAGTTTATAAAAAATATTTCACTAAAGATGTCTTAGCTTTTAATTAAGATTAATAATTACACTAGTTAAGCGTCTTATACGGCGCAGTGCAAGCTAGGCGAGCGGATTTTGCGAGCTTAAAATGTAAATAACCTTTTCTTCTTTTTCTTCTTTAAATACTAACCAAAAATCCAAGCAATGAAGCATGATATTATACAAGGTAGCTCTTTAAGACTTCAAGCTTAGTACAAGCAAACCAAGGCAAATCTTATAATAGCGTGCAAGTTCTTCTTAGTGAAATACACCTTAAAAAGAAATAAATCTTTAATAAATATTATAAGCAAATTAATTTGGTCGTAAGTAATAATAGATTTTGAGCGTTAAAAAATAAATTTATTAATTTACTACCTTTTTTTTCTTTTTTTTTCTTTATTAAAGTTATTTACTTTTATAAGATATTATTTAAATAATTATTATTTATAATAATATATATTATTTCTCTTTGTCGGTGCAGTACCGGTAAGAAAGCACCGAGCGTTCGTCGATATATCGAATACGTAAGTGCAGTGAGATAGTCAGTCAAAAGTATGGTATGGTTGTAAAGTCTGGCTCTTTTAAGAAGTGCTGGAGGTGGTTTATATATACATGTATACCCCTCCGAATGAGGTCCGAGACAGGTTCGTATCGCCTCAGGCCTACTTCTGAAGAACCTCGGCACAAGCAGTTCCTTGCGTATCAACACTTTTACTAATTATAAATTATCACATTTTAAGTTTGTTTTTATTTATTTAAATACTTAAAATTAAGTACATAATAGGTTTGAAATTAAAAGAAAGTAATAAATAAATAAAAATCCTAAGACTAGAAATCTAAAATATTTAATATAATAATTATAATTATAAAACTTTTAATTAATTAAAACGATTATTTTATATATAATATTTAAAAACAATTAAGATTATATGCGTACAAAAGATACTAGTAAATTAATTAGGGCTTAATACAAGTTACGAATATAATTGCCTTTAATTATAAGCTTTTGTTTATAACCCTAAGAAATTATACAAATTTAATTCAAATCAAATGTATTTTACTTATTTATATAAATATACTTCATTAAATATTTAAATATTCTAAAATCTTTAATTTGATAATATATATAAAAAAAATATTTAAAGGCAAGTCTTTTTATATATATATAATAATTAAGCTTTAAAACCTTAAGTATTAAACTCTTAATCTTTAGTAACTTATTATAATTTATAATAAATATTATTACTAAAAGGTAAAAATACACTTAAATTACAAAAATTACAATTGCAATATAAAATGTTTTATATTATTAGATTATTATTTAATTCCTAAAATTTAGTCTTATAGCCCTAGGCCCCACGCAGGCATTGTTAACACTATAGCAATATTAAATAAATGCGAAACACGAAACTCTCTTGGAAATATTAATAATAAGCATAGTGCGATTTAAAGAAATCTTATTAATGTGGCGGGGACAGCCATTGATTTCTTTTGTCACATGACTGCGCCGGTTCTTCGCACATAAAAGAAGCCAACACTTGATTTCAAAACATCAAGAACGCAACACCAAATATATTCTATTTATTAGAACCTTTTCCCTCCCCTTCTTTGCCGATTTGTACTCTTGAGATATGTGATATCTTTAGATTTAATCGATCTGTTGTTTACAAACCCTAGATTCTCCTCCGGTGGCTCGCTACATGCTACCCTCTTGTTGTGTGGTTTATTGGGCTTTATCCCTCCCAAATTAACTTAAATTAGTAAAGCAAGCTTAGTGATATAAATAACTATAATTACTTTTAATATGTATACTGTTGGTCCACAGGCCCTTGCATGCACGCACTTCAGCCAGGAGTGGGTTATGCGAGCCAGAGTCAAGGGGAGATTCATACCGGGGGGGGTTTGGCAAAGGTTCGATGCCCATTCGGTGGCGTTTCGTAGACTTATATAGTTAGACCTCCCTCATACTCTCTTGCATAGAACACAAATTTAAAACTACTATATTTTGACTTTATCGCCATACTCGTATTTAAATATTTACACATGCGGCGTGGTACATGAACTGGTACTGCATTGACACTGATTAGTGAAAGCTTGTATTATTAACCTTACCATAGATAGAAAAGGTCTTAAACTATAAAGCGAAATCGATGATAAAACTCTGAATTACTTAATTGTATCTTTAGAGGGCTTTTTTTGATGGCTAAATTACTAGAGACTTGCTTAAAACTAACGCAGTGTTTTGAGAAAGTTATAATAATACACAAATAATTACTTTATGAAGATTATTAAGTTAATAATACTTGGAATTTAAAACTTTGAACCTTTTTAGAAACACATTTGAAAACTCATCAAATTACCTACGAATTGCTTATGAAAAGTATACGAATAAATCACAAGATAACATATCGACATTAAGAGAGACACTAAACCCAAATCTTGTAGTAACTTCACTAGGAGAAACACTAAATCTTACGCTAGCTTTAAGACTAAATTTTCTTGCAAATTTTATGGTGTATTTATAAGAGTTTCAAGTGAATTACTGTGATAATTGCATTAGAAGCAAATTTTTATTCTTTGAATTTTGGAAGCAATTTGAGAAATAAATATTAAGAAACTTTAATTAGATTAATATTATAAAATATACGTACCTTAGGAACAACTTGCGGGCCTTAGGTGTGTATGTGCAAAAAGCAATAGAATTAAGGACAATAAATGCTTTGGTAGAGGTAGTTAGAGCAAAGAAAAATAAGTGACTGGAAAACTAATGAGAGATGCAGCTACGAAACTACCTCGAATTAGTACTAAATTATACGCAAACCCTTGTGGCTCGCAATTAACTTTCAAATTTGAAAACACTTAAGCTAAGTTAATTATTACTACTTCTTTTGTTTATATTAAAGAGTATGATTTTGTTTAAAAGAAATATTTCCTTAGATGAAGTGGAAATTACGTTAAGAGATGCCAAATCAAATGAATTTTCAAAAAGTTCTAATTCGAGAAATAATAATTTATTAAGTATATATAAAACAATGCTACTAATAGTCCTTAAGAGAAAGTTTTTATTTACTCATAAGAAAAATCCTTTAAATTAGTTGCTATCATAAGACTTACGAGGCTATATAGTGCTAAATTTAACTCTAATGCTTAGGAAATATTTGAGAAATGAGATATTACTATTATTTTTAAATTATAAAGATACTAAATTTCTTTTGAAATACTATTAAATGCCATAGTATATTATAAAACTATTAACTTTAAACTAAGCAAAATTATTAGTAAACTTTATTAAGATGTATAATAAAAACCTTTAATATAATGAAGGCAAGAATTATTTAAATAAAAAGCTTTTTATTTTCGCCGACTTGTATTAGTAAGCCTTAGTTAAGATAGTGGTATAAAATCAAGTGTTTTCGTTGATGCTACGAGACGAAGCTAGTTCGTACTATTACTAGTACCTACAAAATAAGAGGTACACTTTTAATAAGCTTGTACGAATAACTTGTGATTATTTTAAGACGGAGAATAAAGCCAATAAGTTCCTTAGTTAGTGGTTTGGCTTAACATTTTTGTTGTTTTAAATAAAGTCATACTAAAAGGGAAAGTTAATACTAACTTAATTAGAGAATTTCGCTAAAAAGCTTTAAAGTATACAACTTAGCTTAAAGAACGATAATATGCGAAACAACAAGATTTTTTGCAATAAGCTTGTACAAGGAGTATTAAGAAATTTACTTTTTAAGATGGTTTTGTTTTAAGCACCTTTTATCTTTTTTATGCTAATAAACAGTTTACGAGCCGCAATTGGTATTAAAGCGGCATATGACTTGGAAGCAAGATTAAAAAGGCATTCTGAAACTAATACAAATTGCTACTAATCTTATGTTGCTTATAAAACGGCTTATTACTTTAATCAACGAATGAAATTTTTAAGTGGAAATAAGCGTAAAAACAAATTTCAGCTTAAACCTAGCTACTTTGGTTGTATTATTTGCAAGAAGATGAATTGCTATAATAGTTATTATACTAAGGAGAAATAAATAGCATTTAAAGCCAAATATTTTGCGGTGCGTAAGGTTAAAGGTATGAAAACCACAAATAGCAATTTTTGAAGTTACTTAGTATATACTAAGGGAGCCAAATTAAATTTGAATTAAAATAATACCTCATTTGAGTATTGTTTAAGTAATCACGAGAATAAGAATTTTAATACTTTAATAAATATTAATGATTTTTTGGAGAATTTAAGAAATAATAACGAAAATAAAATCGCAAACTTTACGATTATATTTACAGTAAGTAACGCGCGGTATAATATAAGAAAGGTGATAAGGCATTTGAAGGAGAGAAAGGCTGCTTACGTGTTGAAAAGCCGAATTAAGAAGTCTTCTTCTAAATAAGCCTACACAACACAGTGAACGAATTGATTTTTTTAAGGGCTTTTGATTGATATAAGAGCGTTTAATAAAAATATTAAGAAACTCAACTAACTGCGAGCATTGCAGCAAATTCAAAATGTTGAATTTGACACAAGTTAAGCGGGCTAAAGCCGGATCACATTTGGTGCTGATTTGCGGCCATTTCTAAGGGTTGCTATAGTCGATACCCTTGCAAGCAAGATAGACTTTCAGATCGTAAATGCAAATATTCCTTTTCTCGTTTGCTTGCAACAACTGAATCTTATGAATACGCAATATAATAATTTGCGTAATATTTTGATTTAGGGCGCTAAGAAGCACTTAATAGTGCGAAAGCATGGGCATTTATAGCTTCTTTTAAATTAATATTATTAGTTATTAAATACATTTATAAAAATAATAAATGCGTGTTATTTTACTAAGACTAAGATACGTTGGCTTTATAAGCGTTTTGAATACCCTTTGATATAACGTTTATAGCACTTGTTAAACTAAGCTGGCTATGAGTATAATTTCGAGATTATACTAAGGGTGAAGAAGATATGTAAGCATTGCTAGAAACACGTAAACGCTGTCGGTGCAGTACCGGTTCATGTACCACGCCGCATGTGTGAATATATTCCAATGCGAGTATGGTGACAGAGTTCAAAGTATGGGTTGTAAAATCTGTGTCCTATTGAAGAGAGCGTGAGGATAGC
>JAFJYG010000785.1:0-25152 GCA_017366145.1 Cadophora sp. M221
TTCTTGAGATGAGTAATTAGTTTGGAATGATTGCTAGAGGAGAGTCAAATATTATTTATACACGTTTACATAAATTAAGTAAGTGGGTGGATGCACTTCGTAGGGATCGGAGGGGTGGTTGGTGGGAGTTGTTGATTATCAGGGAGGTGGGTGTCACGGAGGACGTGGAGGCGAGTGGGTTAGAGCGAAGAGGAGGGTTGCGCTATAGCTCCGCCATCAGCCTCTTATTACTCCTGATACTTATGAAAGGGTCTTATCTAAGCCTTAGAATCTTACTATCATGCTAGGAAATCGGCATCTGCTTTATGGTTGTTGTAGATTGCAAATTCATACAAGGTCGCCACGCCGATCGGTACCTCCAACCAAAAGGATCGGCTAGTGCAAAACAGTCCTGCATGTCTCGATATCAAGCACGTGACCGCCGATTGAAGTTTCAAGTCAGACCTGTAGCTGTGCAGAGTTTTGGCAAATAGGTCGACCTCAGCCCGCAGCCTTCCAATCCAACTCAACCTTGGCCATGCATCTGGTCAACCAACTCAACTTACTCTCTAAGAAATGCCTACAAAATTTGCCATCTCACAAGGGTATGGCCGGAGCGGGTCGGCTCCTGTTAGATAGTTTGGCTACGTGACCTACTCAGAGATAGGAAAATTTCCCCTTCCTAGCCAACATCACGATCATCACGGAACTACCCATTCCCCATGCTCTTTACACCTGATATTCGCAATATGCGACAGAGACTCATGTTATAGAGAAGGTCGCGACGCGGCTCGTATCACGTGCTTGGTCAGCCAGCGCACACCTGCATATAACGAGCCCGCGAAATAGAGCTCACCCAAAAGACAATCAACCAACTTCAACTCCTGTAACTACATGAGATATCTCTCTATACATTTTAGTTCTGGTTCTTCCTCCAAGCACTAAAGATGACGAATTTCGAATATAAACCAATCAGCCTCGAGGGGCCTGCCTTTCGCCTGCTCCGACTACTCAAAGGCAATAGCGACCCTATTCAGTGTCAGCTTTTTGAATCGAAGCTCGCCTCACCAGAACACATCTGTGATTATGCGGCTTTATCTTACACATGGGGCAGCGAATCTAGGCCGTGTGATATAATCGTCAATGGAAGCAATATGACAGTCACAAAAAATGTCTATCTTGCACTTCAGGATCTCCGTTACCAAGAACAAGACCAGGTCCTTTGGATTGACGCCCTTTGCATCAATCAAGACGATAACAATGAACAAGGACAGCAAGTTCAGCAGATGGGATCCATTTACAGCGAGGCTAAACGAGTAATTATCTGGCTAGGCGAAGCTACTTATGATACAGACTATGTCATGTATTATATGAAGCAGCTAGAGAACGAAAGCTTCAACCACGTCTCTAATGGCCGAGAAATTTCAGTCAAGCAGTGGTTTAATATCTGGTCAGTGTTAGTACGCGATTTGAGGCCTGACCAAAGAGACCTTTTGGTTGAAGGCTTACAGTCACTCCTTCATCGAAGTTGGTTTAAGAGAGTCTGGATTATACAAGAAACTGCCAACGCTCAAATGGCTGAAATCGTCTGCGGAAGCAAATCTGTTTCAGCAAGTATCTTTGCTCCCATGCCACCTTTACTTGAGATCACCCCAGACCCACACTGCCAACCAATCTTGGATATTATGCCTGGCTCTCTCCGGGATAGCTCATGGTGGGCTGAAAAGCCGGATCTTTATACGATGCTAGATAAATTCCGCAACAGCGAAGCGACTGACCCCCGAGATAAAATTTATGCTTTAATAGGCATATCTTCAAATGCATGCGACACTGATCTTCTTAGAGCAGACTATGGAAAGAGTCTTGAAGATACTATTTTCGATACTGTCTCATTCTTACTCAACCTCAATGAGTTAGACCATCCTATCAGCCGTTTCTTCGATTGGACATTGCTAGAGTTCTTGAGAAATTTGGATGTACTTGCCAATGAAGTGTTTAAGTGCGCAAAGGATACTGGGCATAAAGCAGTTGTGAAGCTGCTGCTCGAGACGGGCAAGGCGGATATGAATTCAAAAGATTATGATAGTCAGGTGCTGCTGTCATGGGCTGCAGAGAAGGGGCACGAGGCGGTCGTGAAGCTGCTGCTTGAGAGAGGCGCTCAGATCGAAGCTATGTATCGTGGTTATGGCCAGACGCCGCTGTTATGGGCTGCAGAGAAGGGGCACGAGGCAGTCGTGAAGCTGCTACTTGAGAAAGGCGCTAAAAAATCCCAATAATTCATAGTCATAAAATATAAGGCGAAAGATTTCACTACCATGGATACGGGCACTTAAGATCTCTATACCATAATTAAGATTACGATGCCATGTGAAGTACCCCACCTATTTATGTACATGTGAGGTCGCCGGCAAGTAATAGAGAAGTGACCTCACTGTCTATAAGTTGAATAATGATATCGCACTCAGACCTTGTCGTCGCTATACCCCACTGGTTCTATCATTGCTTGTGCTACATCCTCCCTTCGCGGTCCTCTTATGTCCTTCTTCCTAAACGTCTCTTTCTTAGGTCTACCACGGGGAACTCGAGTCAAAGGAGGGTGGCACACCGAGAGAGAAAGAGGTTGAAGTTTAGAAATATCGATAGGGGGAAGTTCGAAGAGTATGTCTTTTTCTAGGTGGAAATCGTAAGGATTTCCGGTGTAACGACGCTAGCACAAGAGAGCGTTGCTAGAGGTATATGGGAGTACGTAGGCGGTGCCTATTCGGATAACTAATAGGTCTAATACGAAAGAAATAAAGAAGATACAGAATTCAAGGAATCTGAGCGAGAACCTCCTTATATATGCAAATCGCCTCCGAAACCCCACAGAAAGTGGTCCTAGCCAAGCCTAACCAGAACCCCTGAATTCCCTTGGCGCTGCAACATGTGAGTCAATCGTCACATCCGGCACATAAAGGATTAAGTCGCGCCCCGGCGGAGCGAATATTACAATAACAACGTGCCCGCAAGGTATCCTACTAATTGAGAGAGTAGGAAAGCTAAAGTATATTCTTAAAAGTCTGTGGAGGATCGCGGGGTAGTGTGGAGGGAGAAACACCAAATCCACACAACAAGAGGGTAATATGTAGCGAGCCACCGCGGGTTTTCTTAGGTGTAAGAAAGAATAGATCATTTTTTTTCACAGATATCACATATCTGAAGAGTAAGAATTGACGAGAAGAGGGAGGAGGAAAAGTTGCATGAAATAGAATATACGTGATGTTAATTGTTCTTGTTTGAACTTCAAGTGTTGGTGCCTTTATGTATGCGAAGGACCAGCGCAGTCATGCGACAAAAGAAAACATGGGGGTAGTCCCCACCACAGTGTTGAACCGGTGTAAACAATCAAGAGCAGTATGAAACTCATCTGGGCTCTGTAACGATAATAGCGAAATTCATGCTTATCGTAGCACCATATATACGTTAGTAGCTAAGCAACATCTAATACGTTGGCTAAAGCCTTTTGACGACGGATCTTAGCTAGCTCTTAGTTCTGAGCTTTGTCTTGATAAACTGTTGATGTTAATTATTGTTATAGATGAGAGTTCAGTTAACTAACGCAGCGTACATCGTCTACTATATCTTGTAGAAGCAATTGAGTGAAGTCTTAGACACTTCAAGGAGCAGATGGACTCCGGCGGTGGGCAGGACAGGTAGTATATTTACTGGTGGGTCGGACGAGGTTCCAACTCCACAACATGAGAATGATTCGCTTCCTGATTGTTGTCAAAGTCACGTCACTAGTGTCGCACACAGAAAGTGCCGAGTAACAGTAGCAAGGTACAAACATGTATATGCGTTTAATCGGGATATACACAACGATCGGAGGACTTCCAGCCATCTACCTGTAATGAATGCCAAGCCAACTCCTGGTATATCCGAGCCCCCAACCTGGCAAGCAGCCAAACGCCCAACGCCCGGAAAAGAAACTTGACGACCTAATCCCATACATAGCTATTTCTAATTCCCATGTTCAACTCCGAACACCAAACTTCAAGTGAGTCACTCATTCAGACTCATAAACTGCGACGTACTGCACCTCCATACCAGCAGCTTTCCCGCTCGCAGTGTCAGCACCCACATTTCCAGGCCAGCTCCCACCCACGGCAACATTCAACGTGATGAACATGCCCTTCTGCGCAATTGACTTCCAAGCCCCCTCATCACCAACATCACGACCATGCTGGACCTTGAAAGGCTGCCCATCCATATACCACGTAATGGACTGCTCTCTCCAGTCTCCGCTCCTCAAATCAATAGCATGAGCCCACGTATGGAACGTCCCATAATCAAACACCATACCCTGTCCCAAGCCAGTGGGATCATTACACGCCGCTCCACAGTGGATCGTCCCATGACCAAGAGAATCACCATTGATGTTCTCCATGGTGTCAATCTCACCACACCCAGGCCAATCGACACCATTCCTGACAGCTTCACCAAGAGACCAGAAAGCAGGCCAGATACCCTGTAATTTTGCTCCTGGATCGCCGAGCTTCAGCCTCGCCTGTACGATCATTTGACCGCCTGGTTTGGTCTCGAAGTTCGGGACGGATTCTATGCGGCAGGACGTCCATTTCCCGTTGTCGTTCTCGGGCGTGATGAGGAGAGTGTGGTCGGGGGTTATTTGGCAGTTGTTGCTGTCTTTTAGGTAGCTTTGCTGTTCGTTGTTGGAGGGTGTTCCGGTGAAGCGGTCCCATTTCGCGGGATCGAGGGTTGATGATGTGAAGTCGTCTGACCAGGAGATGCGGAAGCCGGCGTTGGGTTCTGGTGCGATGGCTAGAACGTTGGTGAGGATAGCCGCACCAGTGAGGAGAGTTTTGAGTGAGAACATTGTGGATGTATAAAGTTGAGTTGAGCTGTTATGATTTGTTGTGGATATAACTTTGAGTAACAGTGCAAGCGAGCAAGATGCAAGCGAGGAGCAAGCCAAAGGAATGTGGTGGTTGAGAATTATGCTTATGCCTCTTACGGACTCCGAACAAAAGAACAAAGAGTTAGAGAGGGGGGATAGGAGATATAAGTAGTTGAAGTTTCTAGTTCTTGCGGAAAGGGGGTAGTGGTGTTTGAGCGCGAAACAAAACCTTTATACAATTCGCCCACGTCGGCAATTTCCAGGGGGGGGAGGGGAAGGAGGTGGATAAACGAGCCCCAGACATCAAGTAGAAAGGCACCACATATTAACAATTAACCCCTTGTGTAATATCAGGCTGAGAAACACGTTGATGGGATCGCACATGGAATAGATGGTACTTCCCGCCTGGGCAATTTGTGTTGGTGAATCTATGCGATGAGAGGCTGCCTTACATCCTTCATGCCAATTTTTCGTTTGAGAAACACAACCAGAGCCGTGCGATTCTGGGCCGGCCGAGGTATGAGTGAGAGCGAGTAAGTAAGTCGAGTTCAGCCCCTATGCCACCTCCTATTTTTAGTCCTTCGCACTTCCCAAGGAGCGGACATCTTAACAGTTAGGTAGGGAGGCACAGTGATGTGTGCCTGTATGGCGCCAAAAGAACGAAACGAAACAAAAAGCAAACGCAGGAGCTAGAACAAAGAAAACGCAGAGGAAGCGTAGATGGGACGAACGAAGGTAGGAAAATGTAGGTGCGCAGGTCACATCTCAGCTACGACGCAGCTCTCATTGGTGACATCCTCCAGGCCCTGAAACGAGGCAGAATAAGAGCCAAACAGAGCCTGACCAGTCCGGCGGGTAGGATCGAGGATCTCAAGCCCCTCCTCCCCACGTTGTTAAGTGCTGTCGCTGTTGTTGGCGCGCTGGCTCCTTTCAGGGGCTGAGCATTTTAGCCGAGCCTCTCAGGGCTGAGAGTTACATCCTTATTTTTCTCAGCACTGGAGCCGATGCGGCGAATGAGATGCTTATATCGAGGTTTAGATTGGGCTCGGGCTGTGCCTAAATGTCGTGAGGTGTCGGAGGTGTGTGTGTGAGGGTCCTTCATGCGGATTGGAAGATGTTGGCGTGATCAGATAGGGGGAGTTGAGCGAGTTCGCCACGAATGGCCAGTGAAGTAGAACGGGTGAGAACTTTATCATGTCAGTCATGCATGCTTATCGCGTTGTGGGTATTTTGTGCTTGGCTAGGTTGGCTATTGTTGGTTTCTTGGTAAGACGATGAGCTTTGCATGACCGTTGTATCCGTGTTGGTTTTCCATGATATGAGATGCAAGGCGTTGTCGAGGATTGAGAGGATCGGTGCAACATGAAATTAAGAAACACATCCCTGTCACGTGCATTAAACCTTCTACTTTATCCTGGAATCTGGAGACCCAGCTTTTCGTTTAGAGTAGGTCAATGCTTATCTCAATCTTGAACTCTATTTGTTGGTCTTTGCGTGCCTTCTGTTCTGTTTGAGTTTACCTGTGCCGAGTGAGCCGGGGGTATCAAAGTCAATGCCAAAATATTAAAGATCGACGCTCTTAATATTCAAGCATCAAATCAAAGCTGCTATTGACTCAGAGATATACACCCCTTCACATGTTCTTTCGAGAGTGGAAGTGCAGCAAGTAAGGAGGACGTTTATTGCGTTTCAAACGATTCAATAGGGTTTGCCGAACGGCTCGTTTCAGAATCCGTCTCGAAAGGAAAAGGGGGGAGTGTCGATTGGAACGTCAGATTTTCGGCCAATTTGAGTGATTCCAAAAAAATAAAAGTGATGTGGGGAGAAGGAATTTTTCTTCAGAATCCCGAGAGAATTTGCTACAGAGTTGGGAGGCTGGACCGTCATCAATTCGGCGGTGCAAAATCTTATCTTGACAGGCTCTCGCTTAAGCCCCCCTACTGTAGAACTAACCAAATCCAAAAACCTTCCTCGGAAGCAGCAACTCTTCCTTCGAATACCAAGTGTTGGTTCCTAAGGAAGTTGATGAAATTTCTTCATTTAACGTAATCATATTTCTTGGAGCTATTCCTGGAGGATCTGACGCCGCATGCGGCGTCCAAGAGGAAGATGCTGCTGAGCGGCGAGGCAAAACTGCTCACTGGCGGCGATAGCCAACAAAGGATGTGTATCATGCTTTCCTACATATTCGTATAGCCTCATTCGATGATGAAACTGATTCGCCAATTACTTTTATCGTACCAACGGCGCATCACTACTGATCATCTAATCTCTTGTCTACATCCCAATTATACTCGATACAATCCCGAAAAAAACTCCCTCTTCCGAAAACCAAAGGCATACTCTAAAACCCATGTTTCTCGAGATCTTAATATCGTATACACATTCGGCATCTTACATTAATCTCTCCCACAGTACAACTCAGCAGGAATAATCTTTTCCGGCTCATCGCTCGAGAAGCCAGCATGGCGAAATTTCTCACCCATGCCCACTGTGATCTGTTATCAGCTATTATAAATTTGGCGGAAACGAGGATACATACGATCGCCCCAGACGATTCCATCGGTGTTGAAGTCAAAAAGATCGGCTGTGGATGCGCAACAGGCGCGGATCGAACCGTACCTGTAGAGATTCGATCAGTGGCTTGGGTATTGTTTGATGGAAAAGGTCGAACTTACATTTGAGGGATGAACCCTTCTCTAGTATATGTGAAAGCCCACCAACAGATGACGGTCATAGCAATCATCAGAATCGTGGACATGAAAATCGGATATGCTGCATAGGTAACCTTGAGAGATACTCCGGTCAGTTGTCGCTATTACAGAAATTTCTCGAGGATATGTAAAACTAGAAGCACAGCACTTACAAAATAAATCGAATGTTCGATTCCATGCACATGATCCGTATATATCGTCTCGGTCGTTGAAATCGCCTGCCCAAGTAGCCAGTGCATCAGACTTGCATAAGTCATCAAAGGCGTCAACACCTTCCACGGTAGCTGGAGGAAGTAGCTCTGTTCAAACGGCCTTCCGCTTACGATCGTACATCGAGGGCGCTTCCTCTTCGTCTCCCAGGCTCCCCATTCGTGTTCCATGCTGATTAAACTCAAGTTGTAAATCAATAGAAGATACAGCAGGCTGTAGAGAAATTGGGCGCCGTTGGAGATTGCAAAAGCGAGGAATTCGCTGCCGAGTGAATCTGGTGGGAGAGCTGCCAAGGTAGCGCTGGACGAGAATCCACCCCAAGTCCCGAACGAACTCTTCATCGTCGCGGCAAGGCCTTCATCACACATATTCTGTCGATAAGCATATGTCTGGTCATCGCAATATCTATGCCACTGCTGAGCCGTGAACGCCATCGAGATAATCAAGAATATCGACGCACCAAGCATCGCAAGGGAGCTAAACATCAAGATCAACATCTGGCTTATGGCTGTTGAGCCCAGGTTCGAAAGCAGCGACTTCTTGTACTTGATTGCGATACTGGGATGGGGGAGACCGGCTGACATGTTGATCTCGTTGAACTTCTTGCATTTCTGGCAGTGGCCGATATCGTCGCCTGATGTTGAAGGGACGGGGTCCTTGCAGTGTTTGTGGCAGGTATGCGCTACTTCGTGTCTGTACCCGTCGCCGGAGTTCAGGAGGCATTCGTTCTTGACTTTCAGGTATGGGTCGAGGACGGAGGCTACGATGACGTCTCCGAATGTTAGACAGTGGTCTTTGGTGCGGTTTCGTGAGCGGTAGTTGAGTGCTATCATGTAGACGGCCTTTATGAAAAGGCAGCCAGCTAAGATGAAAGCTGCTTGCATGCGCACATTCTCTCTACATTGTTTGGGTAATTTATCGCCCAATGTACATGACACGTGGGTGCCCATTGTGCAATTTCCAATGGAGTACTTCGGATATGAGGAATAACTGGGATACTGTGTTTGGTTGTAATCTTTGAGAGCAGATAGATAATCTGTCGTATCCTTGTATTCTGTGCAGTTGCTGGTAAACTTGACTTCGACGCTTTTATACGTTGTGGAGTTTCCAAGCTGGTCGATGTTGTAAATCGATGACAAGCGGTCGATGTCCTTGACCAATGCATATGCATTGGATCGGAAGGCAGTCCAGCAACCAGCATCACCGTAGTTCGAGGACGATCCATATTGTGATGACTTGCCAATAGCATCAATGTTGGATCCCACATCGGTGTATATTATCGTTGTTGGCATGTGGATGTAAAAGGATGGTCCTATGACAGAGTTTGCAAGGAAATGAACGGGCTAGATCTCGGGTCAGTCAAATTCGGGGAGTCTGACAAAATGAAGTCTTACAACCGAAGTCAGGATGAGAAGCAGCCAAGCAAGCCAGGCTACTGTCTTGCCTTTGCGCTTGTGATTGATGGACCAGGGGCTGTTCGTCCCAACTTTTGAATCCCCTCGCTTACTCAACACCCATCTAATCTCGTCAACCTTCAACGCCGTGACGAGTTGCTGATATGTATTCGAACAACCCAGAACCATCGTAGCAGCAATATTGATAAACAGGTGGATAGCCTATTGCCATGTTAGACAAATATCCATCGAATCACGAAGTCGGAGTTGTGTATGTATCTGGAACCTACCAAGTTCTTCTTCTCAACTGATTTACAGCTCTCCCCATCTTTCCCACCAACAGAGGTCGTATGAGTATTGATCCGATTCCTGAAATCTCCCAGATGCGCAAAAATTATGATAAACATCACCAATGAGCAAACCGCCGTGAATGCAGCCATAGATCTCAGACTGCGATCAACCAGCATCTGTTTCTTCCACCAGCCCGGTTTTCCATGCGCAAAATTGCCATCGAACGTTGATGTCGTCCTCGCAGAACTTACAGACTTCTTCTGCCATAGTTGCTGTACGTTCGATTTGAAGCCCTTCCTCTGTCGCGGTTCTTGATCCTGCTCTCGTATCCCCCCTGGCGAGTATGGAGTTTGCAGATTGTCATCATATGCGGTTGTCGCTTGACTTTCCTTGCGCAGGAGAGACCGAGTGGAGAGGTCGTCGTAGTTTGGAAGACTCTCCCGACGGGAAGTCGACGTGATGCTGTCGCGTGTATTGAGGGTCACCCTGTCGAGTTCTTGCGGTCTTTGGCTGGTGGGACTTGCGCTGCAAAGAATTATACAATCAGCTTAGGAGCTCGCGAATTGCTTTCAATGCGATTGATTCGATCTCACCCACCCCAAGTCCGCCATGGAAATATCAGTAACATCATCCCACTCATCAAAGAGTCGCGAGAATTGGGCTTCCATCACGTAAACCCGAGATCACAGCTCAAAGCCAGTCAAACAACCCGTCCCAGAATCCGAATCGCCGAGTCCCACATGCCCAAACATTCATTCGAATAACATGCCAATCCCAATATCAAGCACAAGAGAGAAAGAACCGTAGATTCATGGCCACAGGGTCTTCGATGGTCACCCATCCACGAAATACCCTATCTATCATTTATCCACTCCCACCAAGCCCATGCTCCAAGCTACCCAGCCGTCATTTGGAAATTATCCCATCACGTCTGCCTAAAGCCAATCCTCCGCTCGGATTGTCCATGATCGACGAGTTTCCTATCCAGGGTGCGGCGCTTAGTGTCGCACCTAGGGCTGATTTTGCTGCGATTTTTACGAAGTGGAAGTGTGAGGTGGCTGGTGGTGGTCCTCCACATGATGAGGCTTGCGGCACAGCTTCCTTGTGGCGGGATGCTAAACAAGGACCAAGGTGCGGGGAGTTGGAAACTAAGAGCAAGCTTACCTTACCTTAAGATAGCAACAACTTGGCCAGAAAACTGGCCTTTGGTTAACCTTAAAAAGTATAAGCTCAAATGTAGCTCTTGTAGTTCATGACGAAGGGCAGGATTATTTACGTTTGTGATCCTGTTACCCCTCGATGCGCTTATCAATGATCTTTGACCCATGCAAATGCCGGTCTTGCTATCTGCTAGTCAACCCAGTTCCTTGGGAGGGAAGCAGATCTTGGGGCTCGGTTTCCCCGTAGTTCTGAAGATCGGAATTGCTAGAGGGGAAGCACCTGATTCGAGGGGTGAACGAGCTGTGGGGTTGTTGCTTTGGTCTGGATCTATTGAGAAGTGACCTTGCTTGTCTGGGATGGGAATGTCGATAGATTGATTGGTGCTGGAGACGATATCTTCAAAAGAGCATTGTCCTAAGGTAGTTGTGTCAAGATGAGAGTTGTGTGTGTCTGGAATTGCCGAGTTTTGGCGATGCACAAGCAATGTTTGGAACGACGAAAAAAGAACTGATGTGAGAAGCTTGAAGTGGTATCATTTCGATTGGCATTAATTACGTTTGCGTACATGTACAACCCTTCACAAGGGTGGTCTCTAATAACTCGGCATGCCAGCGGCAGGAGATGTAAAGTCCTGGTGTGATGGCGCTGGAGTAAAAGAAGCTTCGCTCTGAGGGGGCGAAGTGACAGACGATGCTGATGCAGGACTCTGTCCAGGATCCGTCTCTCCAAAGGGCCATGTCATACGGCTCTTCAGCCGCGAAGCAATGTCGTTCCAGATCTTGATCTCACTCTGTGGAATCACATCTGGCAATATCGCATTCAAGACGAACCCTCCCACGTTCTGGATGTCACTGTGAGATCCCTCAGCTACCCTGATTGCATCCTCAGCATCCCACATGCCTTCTCGTGCTGGTGCCCGTGACAAGAGCTCGATTGCCCGTCTCTTCGTTGACGGGTTGGGGGCTCGCAGGGCAGTGAAAAAGAGGGGGGCGATCACTCTTTGGTCGGTAGAGAATGTGAGCGCACCACTAGAATTCGTTCTCGCGGATTCGAGGAAATCGCAGAGAGTTATGAGATGATCGAACTTTGCTTCCGCCTCCTCTGGTTTCCCAATAACGATAGAAACTACCAGAGAGTGTACTTTCAGGAGGGATGCACCACATCTCGTCTTGCTTGTGGGCGATTCCCCCGTCGTGAAGTTCGCTGTGAATTTGTCCATCGCCTGTGTCCACGCATCAAGGGCTGCGTTGTGGAGCCTCCCTTGCACCAAGGGATCGGGGGGTTTGTGTTCGAGTAGGCTAGGTTCTATCTCGGTCGAAGTTCGGTCGGCCATAACGGTCGCTGATATGGTATCTATGGCGTGTCTTGCTGTGTCGAGGGAGTAGAAGGTTGTTGGTATTGGGAGATTTCCAGCTCGTTTCAGAGCCACCCAGAGGGATGTCCGCTCTTTATGTAGAGCTGGATTTATAAATGTAGCTGTTTGCACGCCGAGAGCTAGGAGTGGAGGCGCGAACCCTCGTTCCCATTCTTCTGCATGTACAACTCTTTGCGTTTTGTGTGATTTTATGTCTGCTAATATCCTCAACCCCGCTTTTAGGTGTATTATTGCTGAGGCACTGAATATTTTGTTAGCATGATCGCGCGTTGCAGCAGCCAAGATAAATCATGAATAACACAAACCCCCAACAAAGAAGAGCCATCCTGGATATCCTCTGCGTTGAATGTAAAAGCCTAGACTTACTGGTTTCCAAGGAGACAATCAATGGATGCAAACAAGATACAGGACGTTAACGTCAGGTCCAGCGGCG
Organism: Cadophora sp. M221; assembly: GCA_017366145.1. NCBI lineage: Eukaryota > Fungi > Ascomycota > Leotiomycetes > Helotiales > Ploettnerulaceae > Cadophora > Cadophora sp. M221. Next base: position 12,452 of record JAFJYG010000785.1, read on the forward strand.
GCATGCGAGTTGTCATCAAATAGTGTAGACTACTGATCGCCTTCGTGTACTGCCGAAATGCAAAAGCCTGGAGATTTAATATATCATCCATTCCGTCTTGCCTCCGCCTCTCGATGAACTCTTGGTGCATTGCCGCAATTGCAATTACGGCATGTCGTATTGAAGGTTCTCCATGACTATTCTCCACTACTCTTCGTTCCCAGAAGTCGGTCGAGAAGAACCCGGACAGACTAGGCGCGGTGTATGTACTGAAGAAGTACAGCAGCCTTTGCTCCATAGGATCCTCAGTAGAATTGAGGGGTCTGCTGGGCGCTGGTCTCTGAACAGAGTCTTTGGAGTCGCTCTGTGTGGCATAGCCATCGCACTTCCTCCCCGTGGAGGTACATCGTTTGCAAAAAGGCTTCTCCTCTCCACATTTGACTCTCCGGATCCTAAGTTTCAGATTAGTTGAGGACTTGCCCTCTAAATCTAAGATACACGCAGCATCCTGAGTAAGTCACTTACTTGCAAGTCAGACATCCCAACCTCGACGGAGTGCCACAGATCCTGTACCTGTGAGTAGGTTTTGGCTTCATCTTCACAGGTCTGCGTGGCGTGGAGGCAGGTGGGAAGAGGGGTTCCGTCTCATATTATTGACGCCGCTGGTGTGCAGGAACTAGAGGATGGCAGTCGAATTTAGGGCGACGGTACCAGTTGTATCTGCCATGAAGGTGTCGGCAGATAGCCGAGTTGGGTTCGCACCCTGTGGCCTGTAAGACGAGACAGAGACAAACCTTTTTTCTCCACCTTCCTGATGTTCTGCTCTTGCTGCATGCAATATTCCACAGCGTCAGGGTTTCTGACTGGCCGGACCCAGTTTCTTATGTGTTCGTCGATTGAAGGCAGCTTACCGCGCTTTTATCCTGTGCATACGGATCCGTAGAGGACCGCATCTGGCCCAATGGCGCTCTGCCACTCGTCCCCTTTCATGAGCCGTGCTCCACACAGCCACACCATATCCTCCTGGGCCTGGTCAAAGAGCACAGCTTCCGGACCCCAAATGTTTTAAGTCCTGGCTTCCAGGCTTGGCCGAAGCGGCATCCCACCCGATCCCCGACCAGTACATCCCCGGTGCCATGGTTGTGGGTCTCATGAGTAAGTAATTACTGAATTCCGCAGCATGATAGCCCACCCGCCATGTGCTGGACAGAATGTGAAGTTATTTCCCGTGGAGCCATGATCAGACGGAATTACGGAAAGGGCTCCCTGAAATGCTGATCGATGAGCAGCACGGCAACAACGGCCGGCATAGCCGAGCAGAAGGTTAGCTAAGCGATGTTTTTATCAGCAACCATTGGGTCGGGAAAGGTAGCTCGGCGCTTGCAAGTCAAAACCCCCTCCTCCTTATCATCGAAAGTCCACAATCAACCACCACCGGGTCGCTCTACCAATCCCCAAGCGCTTGTAGCCGCTTCTCCTCGACTCTTTCATTGGTGTGGTGTGTCGAAGGAGAGCCAATTAAGGTTTGATATTTGATCGGTGTTCGATCGTCCAAGCCACATCTGCACCACCATGTGGACGGCGAGCTAACACAAGTAAATAGCAAACACTTCTTCGAAACGATCGATGATCGCTGTCAGCTCAGCAGAGCAAAGAACTAGATGTCCCTGGCAGGTTTTGGGGCCGCTTTTCCTCATTTATTCTCTACAAGAAAGCCTGGACCATGTGCCGGTGTAGTCCTATCGAACTGATCTACGCCGAATCAGGCCATATCCCCTCCATTAGTGGCTATGGATGCCCCTCTTTTAACCAGCAAGCAAACCCCGGACCAAAAACAACACGTCTTGTCTCTTTTCAGGGTTTGACATAAAAATCCCCGCATTGCCAATCCAACTCGTCCACATCTGGATGAGCTCGCATCAAGTCCATAGAAATGATGGAAAAGAAATGCAAATACATTTCACGGCCAAGATCTCAACCGCTGAAGAATGTTACCTTGTGAACCTTCACAGACCAGTCACTCTGTTGTGGCATTTTGTACGCGTCAGCCTACATGAACTGTTCGTTTGGGAGAGAATAGGTACGATGCATATTGACTTGTCATCCTATGAGATCTCTGAAGATTCTCGTAACGGAATGAAAAACGATATGATAAGAGCCCTATATTTCGGGTCGTCCCGTTCTAGTGTCGGTATTTCAAAGGCATACCGTTCTTGGGCTTACGGCATTCCCCATCTATTACATACATAGATATTGTAAGATCCCCTCAAATCGAGGCTAGGAGGTTCTCATGTTACTAGAGCCCAAGCAATATTACAAGGCAAGGTATTTGTCTGCAGCGACTTCTGCTTCAAGTCAATTTCCCTAGTACTTCACAAGCTTGACAAGGAAAAGAATATTTTCCTGCAGCGCTATCATACTCAATCCCGACCCTATCTAGGTATTTCTCCGTTCTTACACCGCTTGCAAATCAAGAACTGTAGGTTTTACCATCGGCAATTTCGATGCTCGATCGAAATGCAGAGCCTGGCAGACGCTGCACCCATCCAATAATAGCAACCGCTAGCCCATGTGCATATGCAGTTCGAATCCCATGCATCTGTCTCCTGCAGAGCCCAAGAAGCCATGTGAGGTGGTACTCCATGCAAACGAAACTTGGAATTTACGAGGTCGTGCCGCACAGCAGCATCCCCAAAATCCTTCGAGAAAACATCATTCATGGTTCGAGACCACGTCCCCCTTCCCTTTCGCCGTCGGTTCCACCTCGGTGAAATTATCCTCTTCTCTCCTCCATACGGTATCGACATTTTTCTTTTCGAGCAGCCAAGATGTCCTCGATTTTGTGGTGGTCCGTGACCTTCTCTTGTTGTCAGCTTCCTCCGGCGCCAAAATACAACCCTGCAGACCTTTTCACCTTCAAGCGCGCGAGACATCGTGATGGAAAATCCCAGCGCCAAGATCGGGGCTACTTTATGTCCGTTCGGAGTGAGACTCCTTCCTGCTTTGGGGCCCGAAAAGATTATCGGCCGGCAGTGGATTCGATTCTCACGCCATAGGGTGCCTACCTGGTAGCTGTCCGTGGTACCTTACTGACCTTCCTATCTCAGCAGGAGCAGGACTTTCACTTCAAGGGTGCTGGTCGATGTCGATTCTCGAAATGTCGATCGATCGAAAAGATCAGTACACTCAGTTTACAAACTAAACCCTCCAGCCTGGCCGTTAATCGTTACTCGCTGTTCCTGATTTCATAGCTTCACGCGGGCTTCTAGAACACTACCCTCCCACTCTTCCCACTCCCAGAACCAGTACCGGTATCCTTGTAAAATCCTATCTCTTGCCCGACGACGGACGTCCAAGTCCAACCCGGGGTTTGACTTTTTCTTTTCTTTCCGCAAAAGTCAGTTCTGTGGATATGTTTTTTGGAGTCGTACGCATATTGCGACTGCGAATTGCGGAATTGTTCACATGGCATGGCAAGTGGGAACGATGGATGGATACGCGGCCAATCCCATGTGGCTTTCTGGGAATACAAAAAAAGTCTTGTGATTCTGACATGGGCAAGGATACTAGTTCCAAAAACTTAAAGGACGGACATTCCGATAGAGAACTCTGGGGGGAGGTAGTCCGTGCCAACAGAGGTACAAAGGTATGATTTTTAAGCATTCGCGGAACATGAATCGTTTTAAAAGTGCGGTTTGATCGGAAATGATTCGTTTGCTTTTCATACTCACTTTCGGAGCTTACCCAGTTTTGTCATTGTTTTGTGGGAGAAGTCGAGCATGCGTCAAGAGTTTTGGCAAGATGTTTTGAACGAGGGGTGGTTTGATATCCAGAGCGTGCACACTCATCAAAGCGATATGGGATCTCAAAATGTTGTCCGAGTTGGACGTCCTTCATGCATGCACGCAAGATATATTCCGAGCACGGCATCGAGCAATGGGTTTCCTTGTACAAAAAGCTTCTGTTGACTACGAACAGCAGACCGAGGTATTCCCTTGTATTAGGCGAGTCGAATCGTATATCCTTTCCATTCTCAAGCACCAAACTCCTCCCTGATTCCATACCATACCGAAGTCATCCATTTTCAGTTCCAGTTCCGTAATTACTTCCATTTCCAGTTTCTCGCCAATATCCAAGTATTCCCAAGACACCAGTATCAAAACACCCTTTCATCAGAGTAAATCCTCAACACTACCCTTACTTCCTCTCCCTTCCCAAGGGCCCGTGTATGTCCTCCTCAGCTCCATACCGATTATGATAGCCAATATCCAGTTCCTGCTCAAATTCCACCACACGTCTAGCATCCCTCTGTTCCTCGGGGGCTTCGTACCCCTCGCTCTTGACCCGCATACTCTTCAACTCGTTCAATTTCTGCGCATCCTTATCATCCTCCGGGATAGCGTAGACGCCACGTCTTGTTGTCGCCCATTCGGTCTTGATGTCGAGAGCTAGTGCTACAATAGTAGAGACTCTGCCATCACACCAGGATTAGACACTCATTCTACTTCTTACTAGCTCCTAGGTTGTTTGCAGTTGATGGTGAAAATGAATGAGGGGCAAGTGCACTTACGTCCCGCACAAAGTCATCGCCCATAAAGCTTTGTAGTCCCTACACACACCAGCCGCTGCGTCGCCTCCCCATACCTGCTTCGAGCATGCCTTGGCTAGTACATGCGATGTACTTATCGACCAGCTCAGCAGCGCAAATCCAAGAGCCCACAGTATCGATATCCCACCATTCAGCAACCAGTTGAAGCGCGGGGAGAGGTAGGTGAAATTATATAGTACGATGGTGACGAGGAGAGCGACGATCGTAGCGACGGAGACGGTCAGGAGCTATCAAAGGATCTATTAGCTAGTGTTTCTGTTTACGTTTCAAATTTCGAGATTGGGGAAGGGTATCGGAATGGAAGGGATGCTCCACGAGGCTCCGTTTCCAGGGGCACCACTTACGAGAATAAAAGTCCAGGGGATTGGGATGTTCTCAGCTCCTACAATTCGGTAGCCTGGTTAGTTATGCCAGAGAGAGGATGGAGAGGGAAATATACGCAGATAGTACATGAAGTACATCATGATCCCACTCACTACCAGCGAAGCAAGTAGCTGCGCAGACCTCAATCCATGGAACAGGAAACGTGGATAGGGCGACGGCACGCCGCCGCGGATGTTGCGCTTCAATACCATCTCGTCTCTTCCTTCGCAGCTCCAACTCGATTCCGATTGCTGTTCACGCGGTCCTGGGGAGTTCGATGGGGAGAGGCGATATTGCGTTGGAGTTGGAGAAGGAAGAGATGAGATGGTTGAGCTTGAGGTTGGGGATGGGGGTTTCACATCAGCCTCATTCCGTGGTACAGCGCGGCTGGATTGGATGCTATTCCTGGGCGGTCATTGGTGTTGACTCTGGCGCGCACTGACTGAACAGCGAAAGCGAAAGCGAGCTGTGGGGGCTGGAACTAGACTTTTAGGTGTGCTGAATAGTACGCAGTTTGGATGGGGAGATGGATATCTGAGAATACCCCTCTTTCTAGGATTGTCTCAACTTTGGTACCAAAATTATTTCCCTTCATGTTCCAACGTCCACTAGGTACCTACAATAGAGGGTTCACATCTAATGACAAGAACCTGGATAGGTGTTTGGTAATTTTGAGCCTGTTTATCTTCCGTCTTACTTACTTCAGGTGCGACTGGCTTCTAGGTAGGAATCACAAGAAACCAGAGCTGGATGATTTCCAACAGTCGACAGTCCACAAGTTCTCGAAGGCGTTCCATACAAAAACTCCCATCGCAACACAAGCGAATGAGAAGCATTCTATCGTATAAACAAACAAAAACCCTCCTCCAATCACTAAGTCATCGACGAGACTGATTACCAACAGTATCTCCGCTGCTCTGTGGGGTTACGAGAAGCGAGGTAGGGCAGGAAGGAAGGACATTTCTACCTTATATATGCAGTCAACGTAATCATGGCGTTTCTCCCAAAATTTAATCATTATCTAGAAACCCCCATCTTTTATTTTCTTTCTTTCGAAATGATCAACATCCGAGGGCCGAGGAAGTTCGCGCAGACCAGCTCTTGGGTCACCACCACCGGAGACAATATAGCAGTGCTTTCAGCTCTCGGTCTTGGAGGACAATCAATTCATACTTCGGAACCCGCTTTACATCTCCATACCACCTCTCGGTTTCGCGAAGAACGGGGCATCATAATCATGTACGAAAGTCGAATCCCACGAGCTGTGGCGGCGTTGCCTATCCTCGCCTTCTTCGTCTGGACGGCGTATTTACTACATCGAAACGGTATCAATCAATGCGTCGCCCCATTTATGGAGGAGATCGTTGGTACGAAGAGAATAAAGCTCGGATCTGTCGATATTCCTATCTTACAGAAATTCTTTCATGTGCAAGGGATCGATGATAAGTTGAAGGGTATCACTGTGGCTTTTGCTCCCTCGACACTTGGTATTGATGCCGTTAGCTGGTATCAGGGACTTGTATTCATGACGGACTACGGATTGATCTACACCATATGGCTGTTTGAATCCACACGCAAGGCCAACGAGGGGACGCTGGCGAGATAGTAGGTTCATCTGTGACATTGAAATCGCTAGCTCGTATACTGATTGATATGCAGCCCCCTCCTATTCTTCATGCCAGCTCAAATCGTCACCATCGGCATTATGGGACCACTATATTACTACCTCTCCTACATCTCCACACCAGCCTTCAAGTTCCTCATCCCAGGGAGTCGTACCACGAATACAGCGTACACACGCGGTATCTTCTTCACGATGGCTCTGTTCTTCTACATTCCTCTTCTAGGGAGTTTTCTTCATCCATCTCTAACAGCCCGTCACGCCTTCAACTGGTCCTGGCAACTCTTCCCTCTCTTCGTCAGTCTCGCACAAATTCTCATCACCGCTCTCCCCTCCTCTTCTTCTCCCAGAACACCAGGAGACAACAATGCCGACCTCCGCATTATCCGCTTGACAGTCCTTCCTTTCGCTTTCCTGTCAGCCGGTATCTGGATCTACACGCTCGTCAACTCTCCCTACTCGCTCAGCACACTTTTCATTCCCACAGCTCCGGTCACCAATACGTTCATGCCTGTAATGCGCCGCTTTTTGCAGGTCGATCAAGTGTCTTCCTTTGGGGCATCGTTGTTGTGGCTTACGTACCTTTTCGGGGATTTGAAGTCTGAAAGTATAGTGGGACAGAGTTGGTTGGTGTTGTTCTTTGTCAAGGCAGTGTTGATGGTGGTTGTTGGACCGGGAGCGACGTTTGCGCTTGAGTGGCTTTGGAGAGAGGAGGTTCTGGCTGGTGGAAAGGTGGTAAAGGCGAAGAAGGGGCTTTAGCGAGGTGATGGTTTGGTCGGTGGTCAACTATGCTTATTATCCTTACTTGGATACGTTATGAATCACTTCGTTGAACAAAGAGTTGGAAGTATTTGGGTGCTAGTCATGATTAAGTACTGCCCATCCGAGCAAGTGGAATGAAGAGCTTTGGTGTAAATATGCCGAAGTAATAAGCGAAACGAGGTTCACTGAACAACAAACCCTTGGATCTAGATGGCAGCACAGGGAAGAAATCTCTAAATATTTTATAACAGGATACATCAAAAGAACTTTTGTTTAATGATCTTCATTATTTAAATTCTTTCTAGGTCCTATTCCTACTTTCCCAATACGAAAGAAATGTTACCAACAAGAAGCGCAGAAGGGGGAATCATTGCACGCAAAAAAAAAAATAGTAATAAACTGAACCCCCATTCTCAATTCTAATATCAATCAGACTTGCTCATCACCAACTACCGGTTGGGCACCCTGCTTCATCTCCCTCGGAGCAGGCTTCTCATTGACGCTCATACTACTCCTGCTCGTAGGACGTCTGCTAAGGCTACGGATACTGCTCGCCTGACTCTTGGCCATAGTAAAGAAGCCCTGTCTGAGACTCAAGCTGCGCGAACGGCGATGTTCTTTATCAGCAGCCTCGAACCAGCCGAAACGACGCTTGGTAGCCTTCCAGGCCTCGATACCGAGCACGAAGATCAAAATGGCTCCGGCCGAGAGACCCCATTCCCAGCTGATGCCGGTGTGCTTGAAGACGCGGGTATTGAGGTAGGGGATGTAGACGGCTGGGAAGACGGACAAGGCGCCGATCACCACGGACCAGAAGAGGAAGGTGTTCTCGTAGACGTCTTTGAAGAAGGGGAAGCGGCTGTTGGACGTTGGGTCCAGGCGGAACATGCTGCGGCGCAGGGACTTGAATTCCCAGGCCGAGATCAGGATCAGCCAGGTGAGTTCTACGAAGACGGCGGCGCGGGCGCGGAACACGGGCTCGCAGGAGCTGTTGTAATGCGCGTTGCACAGGTGGCCGAGCTGGCCATCGTGGGCGCCGTAAATTATGACGACGAAGGTGAGGATCGTGCAGGTTCCCATGATGATACCGTAGACGACCATGTCGACCATTACTTGGGGGGTGAACACTCCCCACTTGATCTGGTGAGGGGGACGTTGCATGATCTCTGAGCTGGGCTTCTCACGTCCGAGACCGAAGGCAGGGAAGGAGGAGGTAATCATGTTAACCCAGAGAATTTGTAGAGGTGAGAGAGGGAACACGGATTGTCCATCATCATCTTTGAATCCGAGACCAGCGATCAAGAGGATCACTTCGCCGACATTGGAAGTAAGGAGATGGAGCACAAATTTCTGGATGTTGTCGAACATGCGACGTCCTTCTCGGATAGCGGCCACGATACTGTTGAACTTGTCGTCTGTGAGGACGATCTTCGCTGCGCTTTTAGCTACGTCTGAGCCAGCAAGACCCATGGCGATTCCGACGTCTGCGGAGGAGAGAGATGGAGCATCGTTGACACCATCTCCTGTCATAGCCATGTAGCGACCACGACGGCGGAGTGCTTCGATCATGCGTGTCTTAGTGTCTGGCGCACAACGAGCGATAACTAGGGGTAGTTCGGGAAGGGCGTCGATTTCATCGTTTGACAGCTTGTCGAAGTCGGTTGCCTTGAAGACGATGGAGTCGGCTACATCTTTGGGAAGAACGTTGACGTTGCGAGGGATGATACCGATTTCCTTGGCGATGGCTTCAGCGGTTGCTGGATGATCTCCCTGTCTGTTTGTTAGATTGTTTCTAATGCGTATGGTGGTAGGGATGACTTACAGTAAGCATGTGTACTTTGATTCCAGCCTCTGAACATTCTCGAACGGAATCCTTGGTCTCATCACGGGGAGGGTCGTAGATGCCGACAAGACCGACAAGAGTTAGATCAGTCTCCACTGCTGGTCGTAGCTCATCGACGTTGGAGCCATGCTTTCCATCTCTCTTCTCGATCATGAATTCGCCTGGCCACACTTTGGAAGCTACTGCAAGGACACGTTGGCCTTGTCTTGCGAAGTGATCCATTTGAGTGAGACAAGTCTCCTTCATAGCATCGGTCATGGGCTCATTGTTGTCACCCGTGCCAATGGAAGTGCAAAGATCAAGAACTCGCTCAACGGCTCCTTTGGTGTAGACGACCCATTGGTTGTTTTCGGGAGTCTTGTATACGACCGACATGCGTTTGATGGTGCTGTCGAATGGGTACTCGGCAATTTGTTTCCAGCCCTTGGCTTCGAGACCCTTCTTGCCAAAGTTGAATCGGTGGGCGAAGACCTGAAGAGCAATTTCGGTGGGCTCTCCAGTAGTGCGCCACTTCATTGCGTTCTCGCCTTCCGCTTGCTCTTCCTTGACGGTAGCAAGGTTGCAAAGAGCGGTTGGTCGGAGGAAAGCCTCGAGGTCATCGTTCATGGTTGCTGGCTCTTCACCGGTAACCTTTTCAGTCTTTTGTTGATCTTTGGCGAACTTCTCGGCAGGGACGTCGAACTTCAGAGCAGCAGCACTTCGTTGGTGGTCAAAGTCCCCCTTCTCCTCTGGGGTGACCGTGTCAGAGTCTGGGGTGACTTCAGAACCAATGACGACCTCGCCTTGAGTAGGATTGTTGGGGTCCATGGAGTTGTTGACAGTATAGATTCCAATCTTTGGTAGCCAAACTTTCTTCACAATCATTGCACCTTGTGTGAGAGTACCAGTCTTGTCAGAGCAGATGTTGGTGATGCCACCGAGTGCTTCCAAGGCAGAAAGATCCCGGACGACAACGTTTGCTTTTCGCATGACTGTCATTCCAACAACCATGGTAATCGTCAAGACAGCAATCAGAGACTCCGGAATAATGGCGATACCTGTAGAAATGGCATAAATCGCGACTTCATCAGTGACCTTGAACTTGTTGACTGAAAAGACAACAATAGCAAGGAAAAGTGCACAGAAAAAGAGGATGTAAGCCAGCTTCGAGAGTTTTCGCTGAAGGGGTGTTCCTTCAGTAAGACCCAAGAACTTTCCAGTTCCATCCCATATTCTGAGAAGCAGTCCTTTGAAAGGTTGGGCCTTGCCGTACTTCTTGTAGTTCATGGATCGTCCTTGCTTGCGTTCCTTCTTTGTACTCGAGGCAGCGATCTTGCCGACTTCGGTCTGCATTCCAGTTCCATACGCGATACCTCGGCCTCGGCCTTTAGTGACGGTTGTCGTAGAATATGCGACATTGAGTCGATCGGCGACGGGGACATCGTCTTCGGAAGTGGCAACTGTATCAGTCTCAGGAATCACGATATCGGCTTCCGATCGCTTTTCGACCGGTTCAGCCTCGCCAGTCAGGGATTTCTCATCGCAATTGAGGTTCATGGTTTCGAACATTCGCAAGTCTGCGGGGACGGTGTCACCTGTCTTGATGATGATGATATCTCCAGGAACGACCTCGGCGCTATAATTACGTCAGTACTAATCAATTTTCGAGATTGTGACAAAAACTTACCTGGGAATCACCTCGACCTTGTGGTCTCGCAGTACAGAGGCACTGGGTGAGGAAAGTGCTCTCAAAGAGTCCATTTTCTTCTCAGCTTTGAATTCTTGAAAGAATCCAATGGAGACATTGAGAACAATGACAGCAGTGAGAACACCGCCTTCAACGTAGTCTCCTACTCCATAACTCAGACCCATTGCAAAAATGAGAACCTATTTGAGATCAGCTCAATTCAAATGTCGATTTTGAAGTGTCAAACCTACCAGAATCATGGCATTAGAAACCTGTTTGCCGAGAATCTTGTACCAGGCGGTACCACCTCCAGTGTCGAGTTCATTGGGAGGGTGAGTCTTCTGGATCTCAGTTACCTGACTAGCTGTCAATCCAGTCTCGATGTTGGTGTTCAATTGCCTGGCAGTCTCCTCGATGGTAAGCAGGAACGGATGACGATCCGTCTGGATGTGGGCTGACTTGTTGGGTGCCATGGTGGAAGTTTGCTGTATTATTACTTTCGTAACAAGTTGGGTTCAGTGTGTAATTGATGTACTATTCCTAGTCGAGGGAATAGAGAAGGGAATGTACGATGGTGATTCACATAAAAGTTTGAGGTTATTTCAGCTCTTTGTCTTTGTGTGAAATGTGGGAAGAGGGAAAAGCCCGTCATTATATACCTACCGTACCATTGCATCTGGCCGGCAAAGACGGCTCTCCAACTTTGAATACGCAAACACGGTCGGCCCACCATCGCAGGACCAGCCAAGATATGGCTGCTCGTATGATGTTCGACTACCAATAAGTGGTAGGAGAGTTGGTGTTAACAAGAGGCTAAGCCTTGGCGAGCCCTCGATAGGGCTCTTAGCCGGCTCTTAGCGGGCGGAAAGACGTGGCGGAGCAGAGGAGAACCTTGGCTCCTGAAATCCGGAGAGGAATTCTTATCCACGCCAAGGGCGGAGGGGGCGAAAGCGGCAAAGTTCGTCGCTTTGAATGCTGTCATTGGTCGTCGAGCGGAATTCCTGGAAAATATCGCCACATCATGTGATGCTTGGCTCCTCCTTGGGCTCACCCCCAAGTGTTGGCGCCCCGCTCTTGGTTGTTGGCGAAAACTAATGCCATATGATTGAGGGGTCTTATGACGATTTTGGAGCAGGGCAGGACAAAAGTGCACCGTCAAAGCTTGAGGCTGAGTAGAAGAAACGAAGAAATACGTCTGGATAAGCTTAATGGTTCACTTGCCATGTTCTCTTATTTCATCGATTGAAAGAACGAGGAATCGTGGAATTGGGTTCTCATTCAACGTCTAGTTTGTTCCGTTTGGCAAATCCAGCCCTCCAAGAAACACGCCAACGGTCCTCTGGCCGAGCATACCATTTACATGTAACCCTTGGGTCAGTCCAAGCATACCCAGACATTGTGGGGTGTGTGGGTGGGTTTCCCATGTCATCGAGCATAATCGAAAGTTGAGATAAGATCTGACCACTGATCCAGTCGCCATCAAAATGGCGAGTGCTGTGTCTTATCTGTGTTTTGTCATTTGTGATAGATCCGAGGAAATATGATAGCAAAATGATTTTCCCGAGATGTGTTTGTTTTGAAGCTAAGCGGGAGTCTATTTGACAGGGGGAGTTCTGCCTTGAAGCTCTACTTTTCTTCGTGGCAGCCTCGAGGAACGAGACGAGCCTATCGAGGGTAGGTGTTTTATACATAGCCCTAGCGCCATCTCAATTTCGCGATTCTCTAGTTAGCATTCATCCACACCAGCACCCCAACACCAAATTCATCAAATCCCTTCAATGCGGGGAATCAAACCCAAAATCCTAAAAACAAAGCACAACACTACCCAACAACAAGCTCAACACCATCTCTCCCACCC